>JAQNDB010004132.1:0-25384 GCA_029204045.2 Tillandsia leiboldiana | reverse complement strand
CTGCGACTCCACATTCTAATTGTTTCCGAGTTCTTACTCCTCCTGAGGTCTCCAATGATGTTGTTCAGGATGGTCCTTGAGATACGTAGCGTTTGAGGTAACGGAGTACTCGGGGGTAATTGCGATGATTCCTGCACATTGGATGAACTAGAAGAACCATGAGATGCATCAAAATTTTCAGAAGAATTATCATGCAAAGATGCAATATCATTAGGCAGGAGTCATCATCAAGGGACATATCAAGGTAGATTTATCAAAGACAATGAGAAGTTTCATCTACTTTAACATTAATTGTTCTATCATCGTCTTCGATTCAAGATAAACTCCTATTCTCTACTACTATTGTAGAATAACCCCATACAATTCCTTCATCACTTCGAGAGTCGAATTTTCGAAGATTTTCTCGATCGCGTAAATGTAACAACAACTCCCGAAGATACAAAATACTGATATTAGGTTTTCTACTAACCATAGCTCATATGGGGTATTCAAAAGTACCCGGGCGCAAATAGATGCGATTGATCACATAGACCGCGGTGTTAATTGCTTCAGCCCCAAAATATAAAGGTGTTTCCGGCTATGAAGCATAACACGTGCCATCTCTTGAACAACTCTATTTTTGCGCTCGACTAATCGTTTTGTGCGGTGTATAAGGTGCAGAGAATTCATGTTTTATTCCATTTGAGTGCAAAAATCAATGATTTTGAATTGATGAATTCTCCACCTCTATCACTGCGACACGGATAATCTTTTCATTTTCTCAATCATAATACGATGACATATTTCATGAAAGAGTCAAAAGTATCCTCTTTCTCTTTTAAAAATTCTACCCAAAAATATCTAGAGAAATCATCAACCGTAAAAAAAAATACCATTTTCCACCCAAACTAGGTTGACGAGTTGGCCCCATTAAATCCATATGCAATAATTCTAATGGGCGTTTAGTTCCTACATGGTTCAAATTCTTGTGAATGGATCTAGTTTGTTTTCCCTTTTGCCAACCACCACACACAAGGTTTCTTTGAGAGTTCAATTAGGACACCTCTAACTATGTCTTTGTTAGATATTCTAGATCGTTCCTTAAAGTTAATGTGACCTAGTCTTTCATGTCAAAGTGTTTCATTATTAAGTGCACTAGATTACAATTTTGACTTGTTTTACCAGGAACTACATAGCAATTGTTCTGTGACCTAACCCCTTTCAAAATGAATGATGGTTTTTATCAGTTACAAGACATTCTACAGAAGCAAAATTAACTAAAAACCATCATCACACAGTTGGCTAATGCTTATGAGGTTAGTCTTAAGGCCTTCAACAAAAAAAATATTGTTCAAAGCCGGGCCATCTGGAATAGTAATTGTTCCTTTGCCAACTATTTTTGAAGATCGTCCATCTCCAAAAACTACATGTCCTCCGGAGGTTTCTCAAGGGTTTGAAAAACGTTTTTTATCTCCGGTCATGTGGCGTGAGCAACCACTATCCAGATACCAAGACGAATTGTCATACGCATATAGTGATGTGTGAATGACAAGACAAGGGAAGAGTTCACCTTTGCGCACCCAAACCTTACGGGTTTTGGAATACGTCGGCAATGATCGTGACATTGATCTCCTTGGTGAACGCGTCTTGTTCGGTTGATCACTTTTCTTTGGAATCCATGATGACGTTGTCTTGTGGGGTGTACTACCAAGTTCTTTACCTTTGAAAGATTCTTCTTCGATTTCCGGGGAATGAACTTGTTGGTAGTTGTTGCAAGAGGCGCTTGATTTGATCGCTTCGCTCCATTCTTGCCATTTCGTCTTATGTGCCCTGCAAAACCACAACGAAAACATACCTTTGTGCATGTTGAACCCGAAGTAGATGAGGTAGGCTTGTTAACGTTGGAGGCAGTGATTTTCGTCGGAGGAGGAGAAACCGACTGGGCACAAAAACCGTTCCACTCGAACTTGGATTTTGCTTGTTCGAGTGTATCCAAGACCCAACCGATTCGTTTGACCGAGACCAAGCAACTTGTCCAACTTGCTCCTTCCAGAAGAGAATCGCTTCAAATCTTCCTTAAGTTGGAGTATGGTCTTCGTCATCTCCAATTTTTCTTGTTGAGCTCGGAGTAGAGCTTTGAGAAGTGATTTACATTATCCACCAATTTGATGTGCTCCTTCTCGGAATGCTCGTTCTTCTCTCGAAGGGAAACATTTATTTTGACCAAGTTATCCTTTTCCTCTTCAAGAGCGTTTGAGAGAGAAGTTGCCTCTTTAGATTGTTCTTCAAGATCCCGCAATCTTCTTCTCAAACTTTTGTTTTGCTTTGCCAATTTCTTTGAATCCTTTAATAATTATGGTAGGCAAAAGCAAAGTCTTCACCTTCGGAATCGCTCGGTTCATCATCCGTTGCATTCATTTCATTTAAGGAGGAGTTGGATAATGAACCAGAGGAAGTCGCTGAAAAGCACATGTAAGGTGAAGTTGTGGACGCGTGGAATGCTGTGGCGTTGTTATCCTCATCACTGGAAGATGACTCATTAGAAGTGGAAGTGTCATCCTATGTGACGGCTTGCATAGCCTTCTTCTTTGACGGATTCTTGTTGGGACACTCCGTGAGATATGGCCATAACCTCGTCACTTGAAGCACTGGATTTGTCCCTTAGAGTTCTTCTTGTCCTTTGAAGAACCCTCTTGCTTTCCTAACTTAAAGCTTGAAGATCCTTTGCCTTTCTTGGACTTAACGAAGGATGAGGATTTACTTCAATTTCCCCTTCGAAAGCTTCGGCGAAATTTCCTCGTCAAGAGTGCAAGTTGTTTCTCGAAATCCTCCATTGATAAATTCTCATCAGCGTCTTCTTCTTTTGTTGATTTCAATGCAAAACCTGAAGACTTAGAAGAAGATGAAGGCTTTCCAGAAGAATAGTTAGTAGGAAAAGTCATTTCATACATTTCAAGTGCACCAACTAATTCTTCTACCTTGATTTCGTCCGGGTGTTTTACTATTTCAATGGCTGCGACCTTAGGGCGAAATCTTTCAGGAAGAGTTCTCAAAATCTTTCTTACAACTTTAGATTCTGGAATTTTCTCTCCCAAGTTAGCACATGTATTAACGATATCTTGCAATCATGTGTAATAATCTGTGAACGATTCATTTTCTGCCATAAAAATAGAGTCAAATTTGCTCGTAAGCATTTGCGGTTTTTGAATCTTCACTAAACTTGTTCCCTCATGTGTAACTTTTAGAGTATCCCAGATTTCTTTCGCAGTCTCACATGCCGAGACGCGTGAGAACTCAGTTTGTGACAAGGCATTAAATAAGGCGTTAATTTCCTTGCCGTTGTAAGAAGAAGAATCAATTTCTTCCTTAGTCCACTTCGTCCTAGGTTTGATGGTGACAATATCGACTATAATCTCAGTAGGATTTGTCCATCCAAACTCAATTGATTGCCAAACCCGTTCATCGATGGAAATTAAAAATGCTCTCATGTGTACTTTCCAATATGCATAATTTGTTCCATCGAAGAATGGTGGTGTATTGATGTTTCCACCTTCAACCATTGTTTACAACCCTATTCCCGCTCTGATACCACTTGTGGGTTATGAATAATATGGATCTGAATAGGGAAAAAACCACCTAGAGGGGAGGTGAATAGGTGAAAACAATAAACACACCAAATCGTTGCGTAAAAAATAACCCAATGCGGAAAATAAATAAAGTACGCAAGATTTACGTGGAAAACTCCGTCACTGGAGTAAAAAACCACGGGACCGATAACACGGCGAAATCCACTAAGATTAAACACGTACAAGGTGATTTACCGTAACCCTACGACTCAACCTTTTCCATACGCTCCTAGTTTATCTTCTCCGCTCGCTCCGAACGCTCCTCGAATCCACGAATTGCGTCCCAACGCCGAATCCACGACGTTCAACGTCGAATCCACGACGTCCAACCGAATCCACGGTCTTCACCAATGTGACACGTCTCGATCACACGAACGCGCCTCGCTCCGAATCCACGAGAGCGGTAGCACCTTGAATCCATAGGGCCACGCGAATCCTCGCGCCGATTCTTGGTAAAATCGTTGTTTTGTTTGGTGATGATCCTCTGAATACTTAGATCAAAGATAGATAAGGAAATACCATCTAAGTATTCTTCAATTTGATTCTACAAAAAAAAATAGGAGTTTGGAAACCCTAGAATCAAATTGAACAATATAGATGAAGAAACATGAATTTAATCGTGTTTTCCTTTCTTCTCTATATTTGTGGATTTTTCTATAATTTATCGATTATCTTGATTAATCTCCGTCCTTTTTCGGATTACCCTAAACAATGAAATTAGGGTTTATTTATAGGTTAGAAACCTTTGGAAAGAGATAAGCATCAAAAACTGACTTAACAGAATTTTTCCCGCACGGCGGTTCGGACTGGATTTGGCTGATTCGAACTGTCGTCTTTTTTCAGCAATTTTCCTGAAAAAAACAGTTCGGGGTCCGGACTGGAATTTCTTGATCCGGACTGTTCATGCGATTTCAGCAAACACATAGTTTGGGGTCGGACTGAAACAGGGGAGGTCCGGACTGGAATTCCGCATAAACTAAACTATGTTCGGGGTCCGGACTAGAATGGTCTGATCCGGATCCTGAACAATCAACTTGTCCAGTTTTTTATTTTTATGCAATGAAAACTTATCCAAGTGTTTCTAAACTACACAAATATATTCGGATCACCAAAAATATTTAGTTAAACGTACCTGATCATTCCGAATCCATTCTTCTTAAGATTGGTGTAATTGATCCACAATTCTCCATCTTCAATCTTCAAGACTTATACCACTTCACGAAATACGCCAAAACAAAATCCTTAACACCTTAAAAGAAGTTTCGTCCCCGAAACTTAACTCAAATCCATAGTGAACAAATTCGGATAACGTTCTCTCATCATTGATTCCAATTCCCAGGTGGCTTTCCTTTCCTCATGATTGCTCCACTGAACTTTCACGTAAGGTATAGACCTCTTACGCAATTTTTTCTCCTCTTTTGCCAAAATCCACACCGATGTTTCTTCAAAACTCAAATCCTCTTGTAGTTCCACCGAAAAAATATCACGTGTGAAGGGTCAGGCACATACTTCCGAAGCATCGATATGAAATACATCATGTACCTTCTCAAGACTAGGTGGCAAGGCCAAACAGTAAGCTACCAGTCCAATCCGCTCAAGGATTTCATACGGTCCCACGAATCGCGGGCTCAGCTTGCCTCGCAACCCGAACCGCCGGATTCCCCGGGACGGTGATACCTTGAGCAACACATGCTCCCCGACTTGGAACTCCAAGTCCCGTCGCCTCCGGTCCGCATAACTCTTTTGCCGGCTTTGTGCAGTTAGCAACCGCTGCCTAATCAAACGGACCTTTACCTTCGTTTCCTCCACCAAGTCCGGTCCAAGTTGCTTCCGTTCCGTCAAATCGTCCCAACACAACAGTGATCGACACCTGCGCCCATACAGCACCTCATAAGGTGCCATCTGAATGCTTGCCTGAAAATTGTTATTGTAAGCAAATTCCACCAATGGCAAGTATTGATGCCATTGTCATGCCCCGGGGTCGAACTGCGACCCGGGCTCGCCAACAGATCCGCCGTCTGTACAGAAACTGCCGCACAAACGAAGCGTCAACCTGCAAAAGAGATCTATAGCTATACAAGTATCAGAGCTGAAAAGAAGCTATACTGAAAAAGAAGAACTAAACAACTGAATCACTAAGTGGTAAAAGTCCAAGTACACCAGTCCACTATCTCACAAAAACATAAGTACAAAATCACTATCTGGTACAAAAGTGGAAACCAAAAATAAACTCGGGTGACTCTACCACTGACCCCACAGACTCGGGTAGGAACTAGCCGGCCACGCCCTTACCCCGGTCTGAAGACTCCGCACGAGCCGAGCCTGGAACGGTCGCCTCAGGAACACTGTCATCACAGCGGGTGTGAGATCTACTGCAACAGGCAGATCTCAGTGGGTACCGACGCCAAAACCCGCGGCATGCCCACTAAGTCTGCTAGAGACAAAAACAGATAGATAGATAGATAGATAGATAGATAGATAGATAGATAGATAGATAGATAGATAGATAGATAGATAGATAGATAGATAGATAGAATGCTGGAATAAATCTACCCCTATATGTCTCAATGCAATGCTCGAAGGAAACAACATCCAAGAATATACACTACAACCACCCGCTCATGTCACCCAGTCCCAATGACTGCCCTATAGGGTCCAGTCAAGCCTACGCCCGTCGACTAGGAACGCGCCTGCCCATTACAACACATCCAAAGGAGGACGGGATTTACATGAGGCATCCTGTCAGACCATCTCAATCTCACTAAAGTAACCACCTGGTAACTCGGCCAGAGGTAAGTACCCACCTGGTAACTCGGCCAGGGCATGTGCCCACCTGGTAACTCGGGCAGGGGCAATGTATCCATCTGGTAGCTCGGCCAGTGGAAAGTATCCTCCTGGTAACTCGGCCAGGGAAAAGTGTCCTCCTGGTAACTCGGCCAGGGCATGTGCCCGCTGGTAACTCGGCCAGGGGCAATGCATCCATCTGGTAGCTCGGCCAGTGGAAAGTATCCTCCTGGTAACTTGGCCAGGGAAAAGTGTCCTCCTGGTAACTCGGCCAGGGCATGTGCCCACCTGGTAACTCGGCCAGGGGCAATGTATCCATCTGGTAACTCGGCCAGTGGAAAGTATCCTCCTGGTAACTCGGCCAGGGAAAAGTGTCCTCCTGGTAACTCGGCCAGGGCATGTGCCCACCTGGTAACTCGGCCAGGGGCAATGTATCCATCTGGTAACTCAGCCAGTGGAAAATAAAATACAACTATGCGTCCGGAGCGAATACCCATCGAGTATAGAACGTGTCTCATCAAAAAGTGCACGCAGGCTAACTCCCACGATCGACCTGATCGGAAAACTCGTACACTCCAGTGACGCTACTAACACTCATGTCCAAGTCGGAACAACAACCCTCGACTAATACCTGATAAAACCCCGCGCAAATCCCGTACCCTCGGCAAGCCCCGATGTAGCACATACTAAAGAAAACATAATTTAAGGGCCAATTCTTGAAGAAAAGGGCTTTGCGTAAATATAAAAGTGGCCGGGATTCCCACGACTTACCACGCCTGTCCAGCAATTATCCAATTAAAAGAAAGATAGCAAAAAGGACACGATACCTTTGCATTCGAAAGCAATAAGGGCATTCCGTAATTTTTCTGGAGGAAACCAACCCACCTGAAAAAAATCCGCAACACCGCGCGCCAAAAGAAGGTCCCGATGCGATCCAACAGCTCCACGCGGCAAAAATGCGCACCACCGGTCACGTAGAAGCTTACACTATGCCACAACTGCGAGAGAGGGAGATAAATCGGGATCAAATAACACGCGGCCAAAAACTGCACTCACAAGGGCGAAAGAAACTCAACCGTCGACGAAAAACGCCGCGCGTTGCGCGGGGAAAACCCATCGCGCACGCCGCGCCGCGTCGCCGAGCCGCATCGCACACGGCAAAGGCGCGGGGTGCTGCCGCACGGCACAAAGAACTCAGCCGGCGGCACAAAGGCCGCCCGCGCGGTGCCCTGCAGTGCCGCGCGCCTAGCGCGCGGCCTGCAGCGCGCGGCCCGCGGCACCAGGGCCGCCCGCGCGGCGCCCTGCAGTGCCGCGCGGGGCCCGCGGCACAGGGGCCGCCCGCGCGGCGCCCTGCAGTGCAGCGCGGGGCCCGCGGCACAGGGGCCGCCCGCGCGGCGCCCTGCAGTGCGCGCGGAGCCCGCGGCACAGGGGCCGCCCGCGCGGCGCCCTGCAATGCCGCGCGGGGCCCGCGGCACAGGGGCCACCCGCGCGGCGCCCTGCAGGTGCCGCGGCGCTGCGCGCGCGCCAGCCATGGCGCGCGCCCAGCGGGCCCGCTGCTAGCGGCCCGAGGCCCTGCTGCACTTCAACGGCAGCAGGGCGCCTGTCACGCCGCGGGGTCGAAACTGCGACCCGGGCTCGCCAACAGATCCGCCGTCTGTGCGGAAACTGCCGCACAGACGAAGCGTCTAACCTGCAAAAGATCTATAGCTAACATGTGTTGGGTTATATGTAATAATGGATCTAAATAGGGGAAAAAACACCTAGAGGGGGGTGAATAGGTGTAAACAATAAACACTCAAAAAATCATTGCGCAATAAAAACCCAATGCGGAAATATAAATGAACACGCAAGATTTTTACGTGGAAAACTCCAAACCGGAGTAAAAAACCACGGGACCGATAACACGGTGAAATCCACTAGAATTAAACACGTACAAGGTGATATACCGTACTCACAGACGACTCAACCTTTTCCATACGCTCCTAGTTGATCTTCTCCGCTCGCTCCGCAACGCGTCTCGAATCCACGATCTGCGTCCAACGCCGAATCCACGGCGAGTCCACGACGTCTGACCGAATCCACGGTCTTCACCCAGTAGCACGCTTCGAATCCACGAACGTACCTCGCTCCGAATCCACGAGAGCGGTTGCACCTTGAATCCACAAGGCCACGCGAGTCCACGCGCCGATTTTGGGGTAAATCGTTGTTTTTTGGGTGGTGATGATCCGCCGAATACTTAGATCAAAGATAGATAGGAAATACCATCTAAGTATTCATTAGTTTGATTCAACTCAAGATGTGAGTATGAAAACCTAGAATCAAACTAATCAATATAGATGAAGAAACATAGAGTAATATCTAATGATTTCCTTTCTTCTCTATATGTGGATCTAGGCCGTATAAGATGATATTTGATTATGACGGCTCTATGTGGATTATCTGGATTAACCCTAGAAAAAGAATCATAGGGTCTATTTATAGGTTAGAAACCCTAGGAAGAAGATAAGGATCAAAAACTGTCGTTTCTGGAAATTTTTACGACGGCGATCCGGATCGGATTAGCTGTGATCCGGATCGTCGTAACGAGTCAGGCAATTCCAGAAAAACGAAGGTTCGGGATCCGGATCGAAGTGCTTGATCCGGATCGTTCATACAGTTCACCAAACATCAACGTTCGGGATCCGGATTGCGAAGCCTGATCCGGATCGTTCAAGGAAAATGGTAAACTCAATGTTCGGGATCCGGATCAAGGGAAGCTACGATCCGGATTGAACTGGTGTATGAACGAACCACCTTCGGGATCCGGATTGAACAATCTGATCCGGATCCTGAACATGTCCCATGTTCAGTTCTTGATTTTTATGCAATAAGAAATTCTTCCAAGTGTTTCTACACTACAAGAAGTATTCGGATCACCAAAAATATTTAGTTAAACTTACCTGATCCTTTTGAATTCTTCTTTCTTGAGATTGAGGTATATGATCCAAACTTCATTCATCTTCAATCTTCAAGACTTAACACTTTCACGAAATACGCCAAAACAAAATCCGTAACAATCTCCCCCTTTGGCGGTTTCGTGACAAAACATAGATCCACTCAAGAAAATTCAAAAAGATATTTTTGTTGCTATCACCATACAACAAAAATTTACAATGGAGATCCAAAATAAAATACATGAGTTAAACTCCTAAAACAGACTCTAGACTTAGACATCTGTACTCTCTGCAAAAAGAAATCATTCTTGACAAAAGAAATCGTTAGATACCTCAAGAATTTTATATCATTCAAAAACCACATACAGAGATGAAGTTTATACTCATTTATACTTACCATGACATTTATACATTCAGATATGTAAACTGATCATAGTTAAAACACCAACATATCTTCTATGCAATCAAAATCCAAATGTCATGTTAGTGAACATCAACTTGTTAGTTATATTACATGCCCAAATAGTTAGAATAGTTAGTCGAGGCATGCATTCAAACACAAATGAAAACCGAAAGTTGAAGTTCTACTTACCTTTCAAGTTGAGGTCAAGTTGAGGTTATACTTACCTCTATAGTTTCAAGTTTCTCACAACCACATTGTATCAATGTCTCAATTGTTTATACTTCTCTCTCCCCCTTTTTGTCACAAAAATTAGCCAAAAATACCAAAATGGAGAGAATGGTTAACAGTTCAAGTTTGAGAACTAAAAACTAAAACTAAAACTTAAAGACCTGCACAAAAGAAAGTAAAAAAAATGAAGTTCCTGCACAAGAGAAGGATTAAGCAAACAATTCAAGCATCTGAATCTGAGTCATCCGAGGCGGAGTCCTCAGAGCTCGTGCAACCCAGCTTTTTCAAAATTCCTTTAAGCAATCCCGAAATCGTAGAACACTCTTGTTTCATCTGATGTATGTCCTTGGACATCTTTCTGAGTCCTAGAGCCATTTTGTCTTGTTCTTGTTTGATGGAAGACTCCAGGTTTCCCTTTTGGTCAATTCTTCTGGAAGTTGAAGAACGTTGTGTGACGATTGACGGAGCAGTCTGTCCTTCATTCCGAGGAGATCGTCTTGGCAAAGAAGGTGAATTGTCAAGAGGTTCATTGCTTGGCACATTCTTTTTCCTTGCTTGCTGCTTAAGTATTGAGGAAGACTTTAGTAGCTTCTTGTTCTTTAGGTAAACCTTATTTTCTTCATCAATACCTTGTTGTACTTCATCAAGAAATGTGTCCCAATCTTCTTCGTCTTCAGATTCAGTGTCAATTTGAGAGATATTCTTTGGATTCTCTTGACATGGTTCATTTATTTCAATACCTCGAGCTCGTCCAGGTCGTCGAGCGAGTCTTTTTCTTTTTAGTATGGATGAAGAGGTCATTGGTGCTTTTCCTTTTTCCGTAGCAGTGGGCGGAGCCTTTTCCTTTGATGTCTCTGCACGGGCTTTCCCTTTCGATGCAACAGAGGTTTTCTGTGGCGATTTTCCAGGATGTGTTTCATCATCTGACAACTCATCCCAATTGACTTCATCCTTTTTAGCCCTCTTGGGCTTGACAGTGTCTCTCGTATGTACCATAGCAGCCAGAAGGAAAATGATCCACGTGATCACCATTGCTATTGGTTTCTTGTGAGAAGAAATCCTGTGAGCAACAACTCAAGAACACGAAAAATTGTTAATTTTCAAAAATTTGAAAAATTGTACCCAAACAATCATTATCGTGTAGAGAGACTGGAATCAAATTAGTTTTGCAAAAGGAATTTTAAAAATAGATCAATTGCATGATTTTGGAAAATTCCCATTATATGCCCTAAAACCGAAATTTTTGAAATCGAAGACCAAAAATCCGTTTATCTTGAGAATACCTAGCATATAATCAAAACTAATCTACCCAGAGTTCTTATTTCAAAAGAAATTTGATCAAAAACCATCCACAAACGAAATTGATACAAGAAATTCATCACGTTTTGAGGAGGAATAAGAAAAACGGTGAAAAACCGAGATTTTGATCAATAAAACTTACTTGGAATTGAAGAACTTGAGTTTGAAAGCTTCCAAGATGGATGAAATCTAGAGAGAGAAGCTCTGGAAACTTTGGAACAAAAGATTGGAGTAAAAGAAATCAAAACCCTTTTGTTCTTTATAAAACCCTAGCCGCGATCCGGATCAGTTCGTGATTACGATCCGGATCGGCTACCCGCAGTGAAAAACTGCGTTCGGGATCCGGATCGGCAGGTCCAATCCGGATCGGCTCCAACTTTTTCTTTAAAAAATTTCAGAGAAATTCTAGAAAAACCAGAAAAAGATTGTAAGCACTTTTGTGTATCAACTTTAAATGAAAATCATCGTTTCATACAACAAGAAATAGATTATACCAAATCTATCAATAACATCCAACAAATGAAACGAAAATTTATAAAAATTAAATCCCTTAAAGTTGAACAACTTCAATTACATCTAACTTGATCTTATGAGTAATGCCTTTATCAAATCATCAATTTGGTAAAGAAAATGAAATACAAAGATCAATAGATGTCTAAATCCCAGATAAATTAGATAATGTATCTAGTCAATTTATTGAAGAGAGTGGCTCTTTGAGCATCTTTCATTAAAAATCCCACCTTATACCAACCTTGAAATTTTGACAGAGTCAAGTATTTCAACATGCATTTTATTTAATCAAACTTGAAAAACCTTGCTTGGTATACATGTGGTAGCTGCACACAGTACTCGGACGACCGAGGTGGTAGCTCTTTCCTCCATGTGGTGGTAGTTTTCACACTCCTCATTGGGATGTAACTCTTTCCACATCTTTTGAGCATAATACTTTTTCTTTGACTCCCCCTCAATTGGCTATCAATTATTTAAGATATAAAGTATTCAGCCAAAAATTGATCTCGATTTCATACTCGACTAAACAGTCAAATAAGATAAAAACTATACCAAGAGATCATCGAGAGAGAAATTGACTTTGATCAAAACAAAGATGAGTTAATTGACATAAATGATCATTGCATCAAATGAAATATTATGATATCTAAAGCATAATAAATTTCTAAATATATAAAAGGATGCAGTTAAAGTCAATTAAACTAATGCTCAATTAATGTTCTATGTCTAAGCATAGATAATGAACAAAAACACAAAAACAAAACCTAACCTAAGCAAAAGTTTCAAAAAGAAGTTTATTTCAAGGAAAGCATTCCAATTGCTTTACGCAAATGAATAAAACGTTTTTGATCCAAAGGTTTTGTTAAAATGTCAGCTAATTGATCTTCAGTTGAAATATATGAAAGTTGAAGAGTATTTGATTCAACTAGCTCTCTAAGAAAATGATATCTAAGTTCAATGTGTTTTGTTCTAGAGTGCAACACAGGGTTTTTGGAAATGTTTATAGCACTAGTGTTGTCACAAAGAATTGTTACCGAAGTTGCTGAAATCCGGAAGTCGCTCAACACACTTTTCATCCAAATGAGTTGGGTTGAACAACTACCCGCTGAAATATATTCCGCTTCGGCAGTCGAGAGTGCAATGCAGTTTTGCTTTTTACTGTGCCATGCAACAAGGCAATGGCCAAGATAAAAACATGCACCACTCGTACTTTTCCGATCATCCACAGATCCTGCCCAATCGGCATCTGAGTATCCAATAATATCTAAACTTGTTCCCATAGGATACCAAATTCCGAAATTTATGGTTCCTTTGATGTACCGGATGATCCGTTTCACCGCTTTCAGGTGAACCTCCTTTGGTGCTGATTGATATCTCGCGCAGATCCCAACACCAAAAGATATATCCGGGCGACTAGCCGTGAGGTAAAGTAGACTTCCAATCATACTCCGATAAAGTTTCTCGTCTACATTCTCACTAAAAGATTCACTTCCTAATCCTTATTGCTAGTTCCCATTGGAGTTGGAAAATCTTTACAATTTTCTAGATCAAACTTTTTGACCAACTCCATTGCATACTTGGATTGACACAAATGGATGCCTTCATCATTTTGTTTCACTTGCAATCCAAGGAAATAAGTCAATTCGCCCATCATTGACATCTCAAATTCGCTTTCCATGGTTTCAGCGAATTTAGAAGCATCATTATCCTTTGTTGCTCCAAAAACAATGTCATCGACATAGATTTGTGCTACAATGAAGTTATTTTGATAATGCTTCACAAAGAGAGTCCTGTCAGCTCCCCCTCGAGTATAGCCCTTCTCCAAAAGGTGCTTTGTTAACCTTTCGTACCATGCTCGCGGTGCTTGTTTTAAACCGTAAAGAGCCTTTTTCAAACGAAAAACATGGTTAGGTTGTTTACAGTCTACAAAACCTTTCGGTTGAGCCACATAAACTTCCTCATTTAAAAACCCATTTAAAAACGCGCTCTTAACGTCCATTTGAAATAATTTTATTTTAAAATGACAAGCAATAGCGAATAAGATACGAATGGACTCGAGTCTAGCTACAGGGGCGAAAGTTTCATCAAAGTCTATACCTTCTACTTGAGAGTAGCCTTGAGCAACTAAACGTGCTTTGTTCCTGATGATGGTACCATCTTCATTTTTCTTATTCTTGAAAATCCATTTGGTACCTATCACATTGTGTTGCTTTGGAGGCTTCGTTAATTCCCAGACTTTGTTTCGCTCAAACTGATGGAGCTCTTCCTGCATTGCTTTAATCCAGTAGTCATCCTGAAGAGCTTCATCGATGTTCTTTGGTTCGATCAAGGAAACGTAGCAAGCGAATCCACAAACCAACTGTCTCCGAGTTTTGACTCCTTCTTGTGGGTCTCCAATGATGTTTGATTCAGGATGATCCTTGGAGATTCGTAACGTTTGTTGTAACGGAGTACTCGGAGGTACATGAGATGATTCCTGCACATCAGATAAACTTGAAGAACCATTAGATGCATCATTAATATTGGAAGTATTATCATGAGAAGATGCACTTACAGGAGTATCATCATCAAGAGAGATATCGAGGGTAGATTTTTCAGATGCAAAGTGAAAAGCTTCATCTACTTTAACATTTATAGATTCTACAATCGTTTTAGATTCCATGTTAAATACCCGATATGCTCTGCTATTTGTAGAATAACCCAAAAAGATCCCTTCGTCACTTCGAGAGTCGAACTTTCCAAGATTTTCGCGATCACGCAAAATAAAACATCGACTCCCAAAGATACGAAAGTATTTGATATCCGGTTTTCTACTAAACCACAGCTCATATGGTGTATTTAAAGTTCCTGGGCGCAAATACACTCGATTAATGACATAGACAGCGGTGTTCACAGCTTCAGCCCAAAAATGTAGCGGTAAATTCCGGCTATGAAGCATCACACGCGCCATCTCTTGAACAACCCTGTTTTTGCGCTCAACAACACCATTCTGCTGAGGTGTATAGGGTGCTGAGAATTCATGTTTTATGCCGTTGGAAGTGCAAAAATCAATGAATTTAGAATTAATGAATTCTCCACCTCTATCACTTCTAACACGAATGATCTTTTCATTCTTTTCAATCATAATACGATGGCAAATCTCATGAAAAGAATCAAACGTATCAGCTTTCTCTTTTAAAAATGCTACCCAAGAAAACCTAGAGAAATCATCAACCAATAAGAAAATATACCATTTACCTCCCAAAGATGGTTGACGGGTCGGCCCAAAGAAAGAAAAATAGTCTACATAAACTACACAACATTTAATCGTAGAAAGATTAAAGGCAAGGAAAGATTTCACCTTTGCATACCCAAACCTTTTGAGTTTTAGAGTATGTTGGCAATGGTTGAGAAATTTTCCTTGATGAAGACGTCTTGTATGATTGATCTTTTTCTTTTGTCATCGTCTTGTTTGAAGTACTACCAATGTTCTTTTCTTTTGAAAAGTCCTTCTTTGATTTCCGGGGAGTGAACTCATTGGTAGCAGTTGCAAGATGTGATTGATTTGATCTTTGAGCTCCAATCTTGCAATTTCTTTCAATGTGCCCTGCAAAATTACAACGAAAACATACCTTAGTGCTTGACGATTCCGAAGAGGGTGAAGTAGGCTTGTTGTCGTTGCTTGTCGTGAATTCCGGTGTCGGAGGAGGAGATACCGACTGAGGCACAAAAACTGTCCCAACCGAACTAAAATTGTCTTCAGTTCGATTGTATCCGAGGCCGAACTTGTTTGTTTGACCAAGACCAAGAAGCTTATCCAACTTACTCCTTCCTGATGAAAATCGCTGTAAGTCATCCTTGAGTTGGAGAATGGTCTCTGTCATTTCCAATTTTTCCTGTCGAGCCTCGCCGTTGAGCTTCAAGAAGTAATTCGCTTTGTTCACCATATCTATATAATTCTTCTCGAGTTGCTCATTGGACTCTTGAAGGGAAACATTTGCTTTTATCAGATTATCCCTTTCCACTTCAAGATCGGTCGAGAGAGAAGTTACCCTTTTTACTTCTTCTTCGAGATCCTGCAATCTCCCTCTCAACCCCTTGTTTTGCTTAGCCAGTTTCTTTGAATCCCTCAAAAGTCTGTGGTAGGCTAAACAAAATCTTCACCTTCCGAATTACTTGATTCATCATCCGTTGCATTTTTTCAACGGGAGGAGTTGGACAATGAATCTGATGTACTTGCCATTAAGCACATGAAGGGTGAAGATGTGGACGCGTGGAATGCCGTTGCGCTTTCTTCTTCATCACTTGAGGATGACTCATTTGACGTTGAGTTGTCATCCCAAGTGACGACTTGCATCGCTTTCTTCTTCGACGGATTCTTAGTTGGACACTCCGTTGAGATATGGCCGTATCCTCGGCACTTGAAGCATTGGACTTGTCCCTCTGAACTTTTCTTATCCTTTGAAAAGTTCTCTTGCTTTCTTGACTTGTAACTTGAAGTACCCTTGCCTTTCTTCGACTTTCCGAAGGATGGAGTTTTACTTGAATTACCCCTTCGAAAGTTGCGGCGAAACTTCCTTGTCAAGAGAGCGAGCTGCTTCTCAAATTCCTCCATAGATAGGTTCTCGTCATCGTCTGAGGAGGATGAATCCGCGTCTTCTTCCTTTGTTGTTTTCAAAGCATAACCTGAAGACTTAGAAGAGGATGCCTTTCCCGAAGAATAGTTAGTAGTAAATGTCATTTCATAAGTTTGTAATGAACCAACTAATTCTTCTACACGTATTTCGTCCGGGTGTTTAATAGTTTCAATGGCTGTAACCTTTGGGCGAAATCGTTCAGGAAGAGTTCTTAAGATCTTTCTTACAACCTTAAATTCTGGAATCTTCTCTCCCAGGTTAGCACATGAGTTTACGATGTCTTGCAATCGTGTATAGTAGTCCGTGAAAGATTCATTTTCTGCCATGAAAATAGAGTCAAACTGCTCGTAAGCATTTGCAGTTTTGAATCTTCACGAGGTTAGTTCCCTCATGTGTAACCTGAAGAACATCCCAGATTTCTTTCGCAGTCTCACATGCCGAGACGCGAGAGAATTCAGTTTGAGATAAGGCATTAAAAATAGCATTAATTCCCTTGCCATTGTAAGAAGATGAATCTAACTCTTCCTTGGTCCATTTCGACCTAGGTTTGATGGTGCGAACATCAGCAATAATTTCAGTTGGATTAGACCATCCTAATTCAATTGATTGCCACACCCGTTCGTCGATGGAAATTAAAAAGGCTTTCATCCGTACTTTCCAGTACGCATAATTTGTTCCATCAAAGAATGGGGGTCTGTTGATGTTTCCACCTTCAACCATTGTTTACAACCCTATTCCCGCTCTGATACCACTTGTTGGGTTATATGTAATAATGGATCTAAATAGGGGAAAAAACACCTAGAGGGGGGTGAATAGGTGTAAACAATAAACACTCAAAAAATCATTGCGCAATAAAAACCCAATGCGGAAATATAAATAACACGCAAGATTTTTACGTGGAAAACTCCAAACCGGAGTAAAAAACCACGGGACCGATAACACGGTGAAATCCACTAGAATTAAACACGTACAAGGTGATATACCGTACTCACAGACGACTCAACCTTTTCCATACGCTCCTAGTTGATCTTCTCCGCTCGCTCCGCAACGCTTCTCGAATCCACGATCTGCGTCCAACGCCGAATCCACGGCGTCCAACGTCGAGTCCACGACGTCTGACCGAATCCACGGTCTTCACCCAGTAGCACGCTTCGAATCCACGAACGTACCTCGCTCCGAATCCACGAGAGCGGTTGCACCTTGAATCCACAAGGCCACGCGAGTCCACGCGCCGATTTTGGGGTAAATCGTTGTTTTTGGGTGGTGATGATCCGCCGAATACTTAGATCAAAGATAGATCGGAAATACCATCTAAGTATTCATTAGTTTGATTCAACTCAAGATGTGAGTATGAAAACCTAGAATCAAACTAATCAATATAGATGAAGAAACATAGAGTAATATCTAATGATTTCCTTTCTTCTCTATATGTGGATCTAGGGCCGTATAAGATGATATTTGATTATGACGGCTCTATGTGGATTATCTGGATTAACCCTAGAAAAAGAATCATAGGGTCTATTTATAGGTTAGAAACCCTAGGAAGAAGATAAGGATCAAAAACTGTCATTTCTGGAAATTTTACGACGGCGATCCGGATCGGATTAGCTGTGATCCGGATCGTCGTAACGAGTCAGGCAATTCCAGAAAAACGAAGGTTCGGGATCCGGATCGAAGTGCTTGATCCGGATCGTTCATACAGTTCACCAAACATCAACGTTCGGGATCCGGATTGCGAAGCCTGATCCGGATCGTTCAAGGAAAATGGTAAACTCAATGTTCGGGATCCGGATCAAGGGAAGCTACGATCCGGATTGAACTGGTGTATGAACGAACCACCTTCGGGATCCGGATTGAACAATCTGATCCGGATCCTGAACAAGTCTCATGTTCAGTTCTTGATTTTTATGCAATAAGAAATTCTTCCAAGTGTTTCTACACTACAAGAAGTATTCGGATCACCAAAAATATTTAGTTAAACTTACCTGATCCTTTTGAATTCTTCTTTCTTGAGATTGAGGTATATGATCCAAACTTCATTCATCTTCAATCTTCAAGACTTAACACTTTCACGAAATGCGCCAAAACAAAATCCTTAACATGTTGCACTTAATGTTCTTATGCAATCATCAATATTATGGAATAGCATGCTCTAATAAATGTAGAACATCGACACCTGTCTACTTTATATCATCTTGGGACATCTTCATGCTTGTATGGTCATCTAGATAGGCCACCTTTTTCTGCTACACTATCATGTTGGACTTGACTTAGGAGAAACCATGTTTCATACTTTTCTCCTTTTCATTTTAGACTCTGGGTATTTGTGGCTCGGGTGCGAGCAGGGGTTTTGTGATAGTGTAGTCAGGTTTCTGGGGATTTGGGACAGGCAGGGCCTGATGGCAGGAATTGCGGCAACCGCGAACTGTGGGCCGTTGACCGGGTTATTATTATTGCATCAGATTGGAGGTGAGGGATCGGGCTTCCTTAGTGGATGGTTTTTTCCCACTTATTTAGAGTCGTGATCTAGTCCTGCTATATCAGATTACTTATGACTACTTATTTCACTCGTGTGGGTCGCTCCCCTCGAGTGCCACTCCGGAGTTTGTGACCGTACCGGTCAGGAGTCGGTCTGTTACTAGTTTGGGTGCGACCGTACCGGTCAGTAGTCGGTCTGTCACCTATTTCGGGATGCGACCGTACCGGTCAGTAGTCGGTAAGTATTCCCGCAGTTGGGTGTTGTGCTGGGCAGGCATGGCAGGCAGTACCAGTGTTTACTGGTGTATAGATTGGGTTTTTCAGACAGGCATTTATATTCTGATCCACATATTTAGCTATACTGCTTAGCACGGCATTTAGAGGCATACTAGTGGTAGCTTCCTCTTATCAGTATTTCTGTTTATAGCTTACCACCTCTCTTATTCTTTTTCTTGCCTCCGGTAGACTTGTGGGTACGTCGGGGTTTGAGGCTTTACCCACAGGGGGAGGCTACTGGTTTTACTAGTGGTTCTCACCCCCATTGTTGTTTTTCCCCTTTCCTCCCTTTGTTTTGCAGTGTCTGCTGCGGGAGTTGCTGATCTTTCGGTTGACGGTTCGAGGCGAGGGAGTCGCGAGATAGATCCCTACCAGTGTTGATTTCTACAGTGGGATAGATGTACCAACCCGGATTGTGGGTTCCACTGTACACAGTTGTATTTTATTATTTTAGTTATCTCCCTTTTTGGACTTATAGATGTTGTATAGGTGGCTTTCACTTGTATTACAGTTTCGGTGGACCGGATTATTGTATTTCTATTTTTGGGAGATGGATATTGTACCTTTATTAATCAGTTGTACAGTGATTCAGGTTTTTTATTACAGCAGTTTTTCTTCAGCTCTGATATCTATTTAGTTGTTAGATGATACTTTGCAGGTTAGACGCTTCGCTTATGCGGGGTTCCGCATAGGTGGCGGATATGTTGGCGAGCCCGGGTCGCAGTTTTGACCCCCGGGGCGTGACATGCTTCAACCCATAAATGGATCGTTGAAGCTTGCACACTTTATGACTTCTATCTTTGGTAGTGAAACCCAAAGGCTGCTCCATATAGATTTCTTCTTCAAGATATCCATTCAGGAAAGCAGTTTTTACATCCATTTGCCAGATCTCGTAGTCATAATGTGCAGCAATAGCAAGCAGAGTTCTGATAGATTTAAGCATGTCTACAGGTGAAAAGGTATTCTGATAGTCAATGCCTTCGCGTTGACTATAACCTTTTGCTACCAGCCTAGCTTTATAGGTCTCTACCTTTCCATCAGAACCAATCTTTCTCTTGAAGATCCATTTGCATCCAACGGGTACAATACCCTCCGGTGGATCAACCAAAGTCCAAACTTGATTGGAGTACATTGAGTCTATTTCAGACTTCATAGCTTCCAACCATTTTTCGGAGTCGATGTCTGACATCGCCTCGCTATAAGTCTTATGATCATCTCTATGATCCTTGTCTCCCACTAGGAACATTTCCTCCATGTCCTCTATAAATAATCCCATGTATCTATCAGGAGGATGAGAGATTCTACTAGACTTGCGAGGTGGCAATGTAAGCTCTGGTATCACAGAGTTATCAGGAATGGCTCTTGGAATGCTCGATCCTAAAGAGACTTTCTCCTCTAGTTCTATTTTTCTCCCACTGCCTCCTGCTAAAATAAATTCATTTTCAAGAAAGAAGGCATGACGGCTCACAATCACATTATGACTTTCTGGGAGATAAAAATAGTATCCAAGTGATTCCTTGGGATAACCAATGAATCTTCTCTTGACTGATCTGCTTTCCAATTTGTCCGTCTTTAATTTCTTAATATAAGCCGGACACCCCCAAGTCTTAATGTGAGTAAAACTTGGCTTCCTACCATGCCACATCTCATATGGTGTAGTGGGAACAGATTTGGAGGATACTCTGTTCAAAATATAAATAGCCGTAAGAAGTGCATAACCCCAAAGTGACGTAGGTAAATCTGTAAAACTCATCATAGATCGAACCATATCTAATAAAGTTCGATTCCTCCGTTCAGACACCCCATTCAATTCTGGTGTTCCAGGAGGAGTCCATTGAGAGACAATACCATTATTCTTGAGGTAGGTTAAGAAATCCGTGCTAAGGTATTCCCTCCTCGATCGGATCGAAGAGCCTTAATCGATTTTTCCATTTGCTTTTCTACTTCTTGTCTGAACTCTTAAAACTTTTCAAAAACTTCAGACTTGTGTTTAATTAAATACACGTACCCATACCGTGAATAATCATCAGTAAAGGTAATAAAGTAGAGATAGCCGCCCCAAGCAGACACATCGAATGGGCCACATACATCAGTATGTATCAGGGCGAGTACTTCGGTAGCTCTCTGTCCTTGTCCAACAAAGGGAGACTTAGTCATTTTTCCTTGAAGACATGATTCACAAGCTGGGTATGGTTCAGGGAGTAAGGATCCTAAGATACCATCCTTAGCCAGTTTGTTAACCCTATCTTCTCCAATGTGACCAAGCCTGAGATGCCACAAATATGTTTTGTTTACCTCCTCTCTAGGTCTTTTAAAACCAATAGTATTCTCATTCATGCCATTGTCAACTGTATTCATACTAACATCCATATGTAAGTAATAGAGATTGTCTATTAAAGAACCACAACCTATCAAATTATTTCTCAAATAAATTGAACAAATGTTTGATTCAAAAATAAACTTATAACCGTCCAATACCAAACGTGAAACAGAAATAAGGTTTCTAGTCGCACTAGGAACATAAAGACAATCTCTAAGTTCTAAAACTACTCCTGTCGGTAGACATAAAGGATAAGTCCCTACAGCAACAGCAGCAACTCTTGCTCTGTTTCCAACGCGTAGGGTAATCTCTCCATCCCTAAGTCGTCTACTTTTCTTTAGCGCCTGCATTGAAATACACAAATGCGAGGTGCATCCCGAGTCAATGACCCATGTAAAAGTAGAACAAACCGATAAGCAAGTAGTTTCAATGATATGAATCTCGGACATACCTTCCAAAGTTTTATCCTTCACCTTGTCCTTATTGATTTTTAGCATTCCTTCAGCCGTGACCAACATATTCAACAGCTCGGCGATAGTGCAAGTAATTTTATTCATTTGAAAATTTAAAATAAACTGAGAAAATGAATTAGGTAATGATTGCAAGATCAAATCAATTTGAAGTTCTGCGTCCATAGTCATTCCGAGCTTCTCAAGCTCCTCAATGTCCTTAATCATCGCCAAGCAATGATTATTGACTGAGTGACTGTGACACCCCCGGAATTTGGATTAGTCCTATATATAAATGATATAATAGGACTAAATCTCTAACCCAGCTATAGCATTTTGGATGGTAGCAAGATCCAAGAGGAACATGAGAGTTAAGCGTGCTAGAGCTAGAGTAGTTCTAGGATGGGTGACCCCCTGGGAAGTGGGGCATCACAATTGGTATCAGAGCCATTCACCAGCCGGAAATGTGAGATGAGTCTGGGCTGAGCCAGGGTTATATAGCGGGTAGAGCGAGGCTCCCCGGCTAATGACTGTTGTGAGTGGAGTGCAGCTCCTCACAAGGTCGGCTAAGGCTAGCGAGATAAGTCTCACATCGCCTGGTGCTTGTGAGTGTGCTTGAGCCTGACGTGGACGTCAGGGCTTAAAGGGGGGAAGAATGTGACACCCCCGGAATTTGGATTAGTCCTATATATAAATGATATAATAGGACTAAATCTCTAACCCGGCTATAGCATTTTGGATGGTAGCAAGATCCAAGAGGAACATGAGAGTTAAGCGTGCTAGAGCTAGAGTAGTTCTAGGATGGGTGACCCCCTGGGAAGTGGGGCGTCACAGTGACCATCAGACATCTTAGTCCTGAACAGTCGCCTTGACACTTCGTAACGAGCTGTTCGACTTTGCTCATCATACAACTGTTTAAGATGAAGCAAGATGTCAGCAGCACTCTCCATGTGCTCATGCTGGCGTTGCAACTCATTACTCATAGACGCAAGCATGTAGCATTTTTCCTTCATATCATCATCAGTCCATTTATTTCTAGCATTTTTTTGTTGAGCTGTTGGATTTTCGGGCACTGCTGGAGCCTCCGTGTCCAACATTATGCTAATTTCTCAGAATTGAGAACAATTCTCAAATTCCTCAGCCAATCGGTGAAATTCGGTCCAGTTAAGCGATTAGTATCAAGTATTCTGACAAGTAGGTTAGAGGCGGACATTTTCTGCAGATGGTTAAGATTCTAATTAGTTGTGTACTTAATCATAATCCATTTTGATTAGGGTCATTAAATCTAAATGGTGCCTCCCACTAATTTTAGCGAATCTCCACACTCCCCTAGTGGAGAAAACGGAAACTTTACTAAAAGTTTCTAGTGGGAATTGCTGTCCCATCTGTTTGCACACTACCTTATCCTAACAGATTCTTGGCAATGAGTAAAGAAATGAGTGAACAACTCTTGTTCAATTCTTCTCAAGCAAATCACAATTTTATCTTTGGCCTCCAAAAATATAGGCCTCATCCTAACAGATTCTTGGCCTTATCTTTGGTTAAGTTAGACCCACCGTTCATCATGCAAATAAAAAAGTCATTGAATCCTCATCCTGACAGATTCTTGGATTCAACCCCTTTCTTACCACATAGCATCTTATGCCAATAGAATAGTTGCGGCTCCCTAATGCTACTGACCCCCGTGTCGGGTGCATCAATCAACACTAAAGAGACGCCCACACCCTACAACGATGGAAGGCCACTAATGGGTTCATAACACCATTAACTTAATATTTTATTTTGGGAGATTTGTCATCTCATCAGTTTTAATTCATTATAAATTTATATCTCATGCAAACCATCGCATCATATACACACATATATCGCATATATAAAAAAAAAATAACTACCGGTGATGATCATGGATTTTAATTTGATTCGGGCCTGAGCCACCAGGCTGGAATCGGGTCAGAGGGTATTACACACAAAAACTTGCTCTGCATCTTGATCAGATTTTAGTAGATCAACTCTTGTCGACTCCCTCGATCAATATTTGGTCCAAACTTAATCTGCACCGCATCAACTCTTGAATAGAACAAATCGTCATGGAACCTTGAACTACCCTTACCCTTTAATTTTGCAACAATTACAATACAACCCATAATATTAATGAGACACGCAGGTCTCCAAATTACATAATTTAATTGGTGCACGCAGGCACTCAAAATAAATCTAACACTGGGTCCTTATTAAATTACACCCATTCACATCATCACAAGGTTGCTATCCATGATCATCACCTCATACACATCACAGGCATATAATATAAAATAAAATTCTCTAATTCGATTTCTAATTAATTGGGTTTCGAATTAATTTTAAATTGCGATTTTTGCACAAAACAACCACATGGCCCGCATGACTACACCATGTAAAATCCGTCATGCAAGGCAATGCCAATCTAATTAGCATTGCGGCCCTTGCCCGCAAGTGTGCTAATTTAATTAGCATTGCGGCCCCTTGCCCGCAAGTGTGCTAATTAATCAGCATTGCGGCGCCTTGGCCGCAAGTGTGCTAATTAATTAGCATTGCGGCGCCTTGGCCGCAAGTGTGCTAATTTAATTAATGTTTCAAAACAATCAAAAATAATATACTCAAAAACAATCTTCATTGTTTTGATTTTGATCGTTCCAGAAAACCCAATCAACATCGAAAAAGATTAGATCTAAAACAAAACAATGAGGGTGGCTCCGATACCACTGTAAGAAAGTAATCAGATATGCGCAGCGGAAAAAGAAACGCAATTAAAAATTTTCTTAAAACAAAGATCACCTCATGTTTGTTTTAGATCAAAAAAGGTAATCTAATTGATCTTATCAATTAGGATTTAATTTTTACCTTGCGCGGGTCGAGATCACCGCGAAGCCGACGATCGTTGGTAAAAATTGTTCGTTCTTGATAGTCGCGCACGCACCCGGCCTCTACTTGTGTCCACACGGAATCACGCCCTTGATCGAAATAATCGATCGCCTTGATTCGCGATCAAATCACGAATTAACTCTCGCGTCGATGTAAGAGGATGAATCAATCTTCTAATTGTGCTAGCAATCTTCCGAAGATTGAGACCATGAATTATTGTGGAGGACTTGAGGAAGAGGATAGGCGGCTAGGGTTTTCTTTTTCTCCTTTATTTCTCTCGTACAAAATATGTCACATACGACATATATTTATATTGAGAAAACCTAACCCTAATTCTAATCCTAATCGAATCCTAATCCGATTGGATTATCCATTATCCTTAAGTTAGTTTCAATATGAATCGAATCCGAATCCTATTCGATTCGTGTGTAACATTACACATAAGTCCTCAAATATTTACTAATGATTAGTAAATACACCATGCACTTTTGCACTTAAATACCTCTAATTTACAATAATTGCAAATTAGTCCTTTTACTAATAAATTAGTAAACTTTAGTATTGTGATTATAATTAATCCAT
>JAQNDB010004131.1:0-25400 GCA_029204045.2 Tillandsia leiboldiana | reverse complement strand
GTGTTGCCGACTCTGCGGTTTTTGATCGTGGCGAGGGAGTCGCGAGCTAGATCCCTACCCGGCGTTGGAGAGTAGCGGTACCCTTCTGAGGAGATCATCAGTAGATTAGCGGTTTCTTTTC
Organism: Tillandsia leiboldiana; assembly: GCA_029204045.2. Classification (NCBI taxonomy): domain Eukaryota; kingdom Viridiplantae; phylum Streptophyta; class Magnoliopsida; order Poales; family Bromeliaceae; genus Tillandsia; species Tillandsia leiboldiana. Next base: position 25,279 of record JAQNDB010004131.1, on the reverse strand, counting down.
CTCTTTTGAGAGACTTGTAGTGAGGATATTTTGTATTGAGAGACTGTACACTGTTGTATATATATATTGGAGTACCTCCCGGTTGGGTTTAGAGCTTGTACTCGAGGATTTGTATTATTATTATTTTGGGAGGCAGACAGTGTTGTTTATTTCCAGTTGTACAGTGATTGATTTTAGTTACAGCAGATTTTTTATTTATAGCTCTGATATCTGTTTAGTTATAGTACTTTTCTTGCAGGTAGGACGCTTCGCCTATGCAGGTATGCATAGGTGGCGGATCTGTTTGGCGGGCCCGGGTCGTAGTTTCGACCCCGGGGCGTGACACCCGGGCAGCGACCCGTATGACAGGTTCTAGAGTACTCTTGTCAGAGTTGGGCAGTGACCCTATCGGGCAGTGTCCTGTATGACAAGTCCCCCCGGCAGGACGGGGTAACACTTGCGAGTGTTATCGGCAACCTTAGAAATCTTATCTGATGGTAGCAGGACTACCGGGCTGGGGCCCGTTGGATAAGAATTTCTGAGGGTTAACTTAAATTAAACCACCATAGGGTAAAAAATAATAAGAACAGAGAGTGGCCAAGGTGGCCGGGTTAGGGTAACCCAGTATACAGCGGCTTAGTGGCCGAGTTGGTGGTTAGTTGCCTAGTGTGGCTAGACAGAGTAGTGATCGATTGGTGAGTATACACAGATAGTGTAGTGGCCAGTATATACATAGTAGCATTTTGATATTGAGGATTTAGTTTCCTAGCACTCTATTGTTATTGCTTCCATTGGACCAAGTGGTGTAGGACACTTTTTCTCGGTGGTTGAACCCACTGGGAACTCTGTCAGGAGTTCTCACACCCCTTGGGTGACCCCCCCCCCCCCCCCCACAGGTGCGGGTATGGATGCAGCGGACGAGACGGTTCAGAGGCAGACGGCGAGGTATGCGACATGGGCAAGGGCCCAGCAGCGTAGAGACCTAGAGGGTCTAGCAGAGGTATCCCATTTTTATATTTCTCGAGTGAACCTTGTATGGTGAGGAAATGATGTAAAAGAATTGTAATAATTTTATTTGCAAGTTCAGAAATGTAAAGTGTATAAATTTAAGTTATGGTTCATTCTGGTATGCTTTCATTTCCGCATTAACTAATTGTTGTTGAATGAAAGTTTTAAATTTGTAGTGATTTTAGTACTCTGATATTGAGCTTCCGCATACACTTGTTGTGTTATTATGGATGTTACCGTTCCTTTCGGGTAGAAAAAGGTCTTACCCGATTGGCGGGTCTGTTGGCGTGCCCGAACCGTACAAATTGGCGGACTCGGGGCGTGACAGATTAGAGTGGTATCAGAGCCTAGGAATAGTCCTAGGTGGTTAGCAACCTTAGGGAGACCCTAGGGATTAGCACGAGAGAGCGCGTTGATTATTGGGCGAAAGTAATTGATTGGCTATTGTTATTCCCAAAAAGGATGTTGGGACTGATTGAGGGCGATGAGCTTTCATTCTTCGGATATTACGTTGGCGGCCGACAACGTAATGTTGGAGATGAAAAGGAGTACCCTCCTATACTTTCGCATGATTGGAGTCCACGAGCCTTTTCGGCGGTATGTAGACTGCGCGTTGCTCAAATGGCTAAGTTTGGGCTAGTTGTTTCGTTGTGGTGTGCATATTGGCGATGACACCACATAGGGAAACGCACCTGTTTCGACTCGAGTCACGAGAGGGCTCGGGGTCAAACGACGTACGCGAGCTGCGACAGTAGGTGGCCGCCCTTATTGGGTGGTCCAGCAGCAGATCAGGCTTCTTGCCGCTAGGCGGAAGTTTTTCGCCGGCAGGGAGGCAGATTCCGACGCCTAAGAGTGGCGTCAGCGTGACAGTTGGAGCAGATAGATAGGCTAGGCTGATAGCACAGCAAGCTGAGGCTGTATAATGACGCATGAGTATAAGGAGTCACCGTCTGTTGGGGCGACAGTAGAGCGGGTGGCAGTGGCCGCCGAGCTTTTGCCGGCGCACCCCGCACCTTTAGCAAGGAGTGTTATAAGCCTGTGTCAGCTAATTTGCTGGCAAGGTACGGTTGGAAGGGTCTAGTGAGAGACCGACTTATAGAACGCTGGTGATCGCTATGTTGCGAGAACCAATTAAATATGTCCTAAGGATTAGGGCAAGAAAAGTTTACGGGCCTAGAGTAGGCTTCAGGATGCGGGATCTCTCGATAGAGCGAGAGTTTTACTGGCGCCGTTCTGATGAATGGGGCTAATGGCAAGGATTGCCACCGCAGGATTTGCGTGTTAGTCACCAGAATGGTGAACTGTTGTTGTGGTGCCTCGACCCAGTTGGGAGAGTTGCACGAGAGCCGTAGGGGTACGTAAGCGAATCGCTTAACACTGGATTTCTGCGAGTTAGCATGGGGGCGTAGGACGCCCAATTGTTTGGGTGCTCATGGAGCACAAGTATTATTTAGCCAGAGAGGGCTGATTAGATGGCACATTAGCCTTTGCCCCGTGTGGCCAGAGTTGATAGAGAGTTTGGGTCGTGGATTGACGACTGGTTAGTTGGTTTTGCTCAGTGAGCATAGTGGTCGCGTGGCGACGATTAGCGGGTTCGCTTGGGGACGATCCGTGCCTGGACCATATTTGTGGACTGTGGGCCTGTAGCCCAGTGGGCAGGCGCAGTCAGCTGTGAGAGACAGCGGCCCGAGACCTGATGGCGGGGCATGATAGAGATTTGGTCGGGACGGTAGTCCGAGCGATGACCCGGGAAGGTGGAATGCCACATGTGAGCATTGAGGCTATTAGTACACTGAGATTAGTACACTGAGAGTGTGATATGACCAGGCCGTAGAGCTAGTGGTGATTGAGGTACTGTAGCTCCTAGTGGGAGTGTTGGTGTAGTAATCCTAAGTGAGGATCTACCCGTATGACGATTGGGTCTGTGTGCTAGTGAGAGCCATTGTACAGTGTTGGGTTAGTTTGGGGTATAGGCCCCTATTGGACCGTGGTCTGTGGACCTATTAGTAGTCCGAGGTATCGGGTTAGCTGATAACCCGTGGACTGAGAGCGCTAGCAGCGTGTGGGATAGTTGAGGACTTGTGGATTGGCCTTTGCACTCTACATTAGGCAGCAGAGTGACCGAAAAATGCGGTACATGTAATTAGTTGCAGATGCAACCTCCTTGTGAGAGATAAGATGATCGCGGAGTTAAAGTGAAGATTTCGCAAGATGAGACTGGGCCATTTGTGGCAATTGAGAGAGCAAGTGCTCAAATGTCTCTCACCTACTTGGTGAAAGTGGCCAGACATCAGGTCTGAGTTTGTCCCTGAGTTGAGATAGGGATCCAGGATGAGCTGCTCGAGTAATTGTGGGCGAGCAGGCAATTTGATGCCGGTCACGAGGTTCAGTGAGCCCAGTAGTGAGGGCAAATTTTTCCCCCTCTTGATCAAGTAGGAGTCGAGATGTGACTCAAGTTTCGAGGACGAAACTTATTTTAAGGGGGGTAGAATGCAGTGAACCGGAATTTTGGTATATAAATTAATGTAAATAAAAAATGGTATAAAATACTATTGTTATGAAAGTTGGGGAAGTAAGGAACATTTGGACGCGAGTTGGCCCCAAATCGGGCTAAAATGGAGAGATCTAAAAATTTATTTGAGAAAGGGGGTCCAGATTTTTAGTGGAAAATTCACAGTGTCGGAAAATTCCGAGAAAATTACCGGAGCCCTGTAAATATGTTTTAAGGCCACAGAAAAAGTTTCGCGTTGATCGGATACCCGATAGTGAAAACGGGCTCCGCCAACAGTGTCGAAAAATTCTGAGAAAATTTGGGGAGCTTCGTAATTATGTTTTAAGGTCACAGTAAAAATTTTGGGTTGATAGGATATCCGGATTGCGAGAACGGGGTCCGCCAGTGATTCTGGATACAGCGAGGCTTTTGGTGGCCCAGAAATGGCCCAAACTGGAAATTTAAAATTTTCTGGGGTAAATTAAGCTGAAACGAACCTACCTGTCAAATTTGGACGGAAACGGACGAGAAACGGACAGAAAACGAGGCAAAAACAGATAAAACATGGTCGCGCGTGGGGCGCCACGTGGCAGCGCCTACTGGCTGCTGCGGCGTGGGGGCGCGCGCCCATGTGGCGCGCGGGTGCAGGAGGCGCGGCTGGAGGGAGATTCGAATTTCAAATTCGAATGGATCTCTTCTTCTCTTCTCTTTATTTTTCCTTCTCCCTCCACACACCTTCTCTTCCTCCCATTTCTTCTCCACGAGAGAGAGAGAGAGAGAGAGAGAGAGAGAGAGAGAGAGAGAGAGGGGCAGGAGGTTTCGAGAGGTGCTGCGTCGCGCCGGCGAACTCGTGGAACGCGCAAAGTTTTCCAAAATGTCAGATGGGCTACGCGACGCTGTCAAGGTAGGCTCCGTTCGTCGTTTTCTTTCGGTATTTTTGGCACAATTTGTAGGGTTCCTTTTTGGACATTAAATTTGACCCCGTGCCATTTTGCGTGTTAGGGACCGAGTTCTACTGTATCCTTGCTGCACAGACTGTCGCGGGTATTTTTGGCGCGTCTCGTTTTGCGTGCAAGTTGTAGAAAAATGCACCGTTTTACGTGCGGATTCGGCAAATGCGCACAGTTTTGGACGCGAACTCGTAAAACGTGCATCGTTTTGCGTGCAACGTCGAAAATGGAACGTGCACCGTTTTGCGTGCCAATACAAGGTATGTGCTCCGTTTTGCGTGCAGGTTGGACTAACGGGCACCGTTTTGCGTGCAGACTCTGATGTTTGCATTGTTTTGCGTGCAGGACGAGAAAAAAAATATGCACCGTTTTGCGTGAAACCCCACAGTCAGACGTGCACCATTTTGCGTGCAGATTTGAGGTACGTGCACCGTTTCGCGTGCAGTTCGTGTTGACGCGCACAGTTTTGCGTGCCGACCCTAATGTTATGCATCGTTTTCGTGCAGGGCTAGGAAAAAAAATATGCACCGTTTTGCGTGCAACCCCACAGTCAGACGTGCACCGTTTTGCGTGCAGATTTGAGGTACGTGCACCGTTTCGCGTGCAGTTCGTGTTGACGCGCACAGTTTTGCGTGCCGACCCTAATGTTATGCATCGCTTTCGTGCAGGGCTAGGAAAAAAAAAATATATGCACCGTTTTGCGTGCAACCCCACAGTCAGACGTGCACCGTTTTGCGTGCAGATTTGAGGTACGTGCACCATTTCGCGTGCAGTTCGTGTTGACGCGCACGGTTTTGCGTGCCGACCCTAATGTTCTGCATCGTTTTCGTGCAGGGCTAGGAAAAAAAATATGCACCATTTTGCGTGCAACCCCACAGCCAGACGTGCACCGTTTTGCGTGCAGATTTGAGGTACGTGCACCGTTTCGCGAGCAGTTCGTGTTGACGCGCACAGTTTTGCGTGCCGACCCTAATGTTATGCATCATTTTCGTGCAGGGCTAGGAAAAAAAAATATGCACCGTTTTGCGTGCAACCTCACAGTCAGACGTGCACCGTTTTGCGTGCAGATTTGAGGTACGTGCACCGTTTCGCGTGCAGTTCGTGTTGACGCGCACGGTTTTGCGTGTCGACCCTAATGTTATGCATCATTTTCGTGCAGGGCTAGAAAAAAAATATGCACCGTTTTGCGTGCAACCCCACTGTCAGACGTGCACCGTTTTGCGTGCGGATTTGAGGTACGTGCACCGTTTCGCGTGTAGATCGTGTTGTCGCGCATCGTTTTGCGTGCCGGCTGAAGTGGCGCGCACCATTATGCGTGTGGGTTTTTAGTGACGCGCATTGTTTTGCGTGCAGGCTTGGAGGACGTGCACCGTTTTGCGTGCGGACTCGAGGGAGGTGCACCGTTTTGCGTGCAAGCTCGAGGAAACAAGTGGAATCGCGTGGAGACCAATTGCAAGTGTCTACAAGCAATTGGGTACACTACAAGGTGGGGGATTCTGCCGAAATTGGGTGACCTCTCCCCTTGCTCCCTTGCTTTTCGATTCGAAGCATGATAGTAGCCTGTTAGAGGCGTTAGGTAATTATGATTATAATTGCCTGTGTGGTTGGATTCAGATGAAAAAGTGCAACTGTTGGTTGCCAGAGATAGAGGAATAGATGTGCATGTGCAAATGGACACATAGGAAAAGTGCAACTGTTGGTTGCCAAGATATATGATGAATATGCATGCGTAGAAGTAATTACTGTTTGTTGAATGAGATGAAAATAATTGCATGCACGAAAAGATCAGCTATTAATGTTTGTGATCATGTTAGGATATAACCCTAGGAATCATGTGACATAGGGGAACAGAACTTGTTGGTAGTAAGACTAGGAGAAAACCTAGTATAGGGGTTTGACGAGTGACATCAACTTAGGAGTTAGCCTAGGGAGGACGAGTGGCATGGTCTTAGGTGACAACCTAAGGATACTGGATAGAGTGATCAACATAGAGTCGGAGAACTCTAGAATGTATATGACGTGGAACTTAGGTAAAGGAAACCTAAGGAGAACTAGTGATCAACATAGAGTCAAGGAACTCTAGGACAAGTATGACATGGAACTTAGGTAAAGAGAACCTAAGGTGAACTAGTGGTCAGCATAGAGTCAAGGAACTCTAGGACAAGTATGACATGGAACTTAGGTAAAGGGAACCTAAGTTGAGCTGGAAGAGTTTAAACTCACAGACAGAAAAATAGAGTCAAGTTGACTCTAGGATTCGGTAAGGAATTAAGAGAATGGAAAAAAAAAATGGATCAAGTGTGGAGACATGAAAGGGGAAAACAGGAAATTAGAGTCGATGTAACTCTAAGATAATAGTGGAACATGAAATTAGAGTCAGTGTAACTCTAAGTTAATAGTGGAACAGGAAAAATAGAGTTAAGTTAACTCTAGGATTCAATGAGGAATCAGGAAAGTGGGATAAGATCCTAAGGTTAAAGAGTTGATCAAATATAACCCTAGAAAGTCATAGGGTGTCTGGGCAAATGGACAATAACTTTAACTTCAATTTGAGTTAAATAAATAAAGGTGAAATGTTTAAGAGTCCAGGAGACTCTAATTATCCTTATGGCAAGACCTAGGATAAGAGGTAATAAATGCAAAAGATAAAGTTTAATAGCAAGCTAAAAGCGGCTAAAAGAGCATATCGAGAATGTAAATGGCGCCTTCGAATTTGAGACTCGTCATTGTGGAGCAGGACTCCCTGGGCAGTGACCCGTCGGACGAGATACTTTCGAAAGGCTAAAAGTGAAAGTAAAGAGCTAAATGCTTAAAGAAAGAGATTGCCAGTGGCAAAAAGGGGGCTACAAGCTCGTATAAGACAGAAAAGCAAGTGTTAAGAGCAAAGAGGCCAAGTGCTAAAGTAAAAGAGAAAGAAAAGAGAAAGAAAAGAAAAGAGAAAGAAAAGAAAAGAAAAAGATAAAATGGGCGTACCACCGGGGGCGAACGTACAACTGTCGGAGTTGGACAGGTTCCCTCTCCCGGGCAGCGACCCGTATGACAGGTTATAGAGTACTCTTGTCAGAGTTGGGCAGTGACCCTATCGGGCAGTGTCTCGTATGACAAGTCCCCCCGGTAGGACGGGGTAACACTTGCGAGTGTTATCGACAACCTTAGAAATCTTATCTGATGGTAGCAGGACTACCGGGCTGGGGCCCGTTGGATAAGAATTTCTGAGGGTTAACTTAAATTAAACCACCATAGGGTAAAGAATAATAAGAACAGAGAGTGGCCAAGGTGGCCGGTGTAGGTTTTTATAGGATCCACAAGGATCTAAATAGGTACTATCAAACAACTAGAGGGGGGGTGAATAGGTGTAATACTTATAAAACCAAATCTTAGTGCAAAATAAAAACCAATGCGGAAAATAAAAACAGCACACCAAGATATACGTGGAAACTCCAATCCAGGAGAAAAACCACGGGACCAACACGCAATAACAATCCACTAAAAATAGAAGAATAACAAGGTGATTACCGACTCCACGGACTCAACCCCTCCTTCAGCTTCTTCGGACCTTGCGCTGACCGGTTGGATATCCACGCAATAACAATCCCTAAGAAAGGAAGAATAACAAGGTGATTACCGTCTCCACGGATTTAACCCCTCCTTCAATTTCTTGGACCTCGCGCTCCACCGATTTTGCACGCCCACTGCACACGTTCGAATCCACGAACGCCACTCGAATCCACGAGCACACGTTTCGAATCCACGAAACGCCTTTAGCACACCGAATCCACGATGCCACGTCGAATCCACGACGCAAACTCAGTCGATAAGAATATTGACTTCGATGGTGATCCTTTGCTTAGATTGTCAATGAAGATCCATGGGAAAAATCTCTAAGCAAAGATTAGATCAATTCGACAAAAGATAGATCTTGGAAGAACCGTCGAATTGACCTAAAAGAGGCTATTAAGAAGAACAAAGAAAACCTAGCCTCTAGGGTTGCTCTCAAGTGTTTTATAAATTAATCGGTAGAGAACCCACGTTTTTGAGAAACCCTAAATGTCTATTTATAGTTTAGAAACCTTTGGAAAGAGATAAGAATAAAAAACATACCTTATCTGGAAATTTTCAGGACGGCGATCCGGATCGGATTTACTGCGATCCGGATCGAGATTGACGATTCCAGAAATACCATGGTTCGGGATCCGGATCGTATTGCCCGATCCGGATCGTTCATACAAATCAGAAAACTTAACATTCGGGATCCGGATCGGAAATTGCATGGATCCGGATCGAAGTCTTGTATGAAGCAACAACCTTCGGGATCCGGATCGTTGGCTCTGATCCGGATACTGAACAAGTCCGAACACCAGTTTTTGATTATTATGCAATTAAAAGTTCATCCAAGTGTTTCTACACTATAAGAAAGTATTCGGATCACCACAATTATTTAGTTAAACATACCTGATCCTCTTGAATACTTTCTTCTTGAGATTGATGTAACTGATCCACAATTCTTCAACTTCAATCTTCAAGCCTCAAGACACTGAGTGCCAACTTGAGCTCTTGTTGAATTTTTTCTAAGTCTTTGATTGCTGATTGACAATTTGATCCCTTTAAGACTCCGACTCAACTCACTGACTTGACTCACGAAATATGCCAACACCAAAATGCCGTAACAATCACCCCCTTTGGCAATTTCGTGAGAAAACCCAAAAATACATAAAAGCGCTCAAGTCACTCATCTTAAACCAAAAAATCGAAATTCAATGTCATCACCAAAACATTGATTTTCTTTGCGTGAAAGATTCAATAAATACAAAATTACATTTGAACCAAACAGTCCTAGAACATACTCTATGACTTAGGACTTGGAGTCTTAAAGTGATGTAATTCCTGCAAAACAAAACTCCAAACAAAATCAAACGTTAGTTGTTAGAAATTAAAATCCTACATTTGATCCGTCTTCCTTTTGGTTCTTTTGTTTTTCTGCTCTTTCAATTTTTTCTTTGTCTCCCCCTATCTTGAGCATCTCTAACATGTTCTCCATGTTCTTGAGCATCTATGTTCTCCCCCTTTGTGATACGATCATCATTTTCCGTTCTCCCCCATTTTTCCATTTTCGTTTCGTTTATCCTCTCTTGATGATCTCATCTCCGTCATTTCTCTTCTCCCCCTTTTTATCACAAATTGTCAAACAGTGAACATACTAGACAAAAGGAAATCACTAACAATATTAGTTCATAGAGAAAGAGAGATAAAAGCTCAGTTCTGGTATATAACAAAAATGCAGATTCCGTACCTGTACCAGAAAGCAAAAATCAAATAATTTCTTGAAACAAATCCAGATTTTAGAATCTTTTCAAATACCGATTTGTATTCCATCAAGAAATCAATTTAAGTGCTTTAAACAGTGAATTCACACAGATGTCATTCAATCCAATTAATTTCACAAAATTAAAAAGATTTACTCCAAAATCATGAAAAATAAAGGTAAAACATTATAAACCGTTTTTCATGTTATATTCATCAAACACAAGTCATCAAAAATAATCTTGAGATCCAAAGTCTATCAAGATGTAACGGATTTACAAAGATGACATACGGAGATTTCCAAACGACATCAATCTTGAATTCTACCCTTTCAAATTGAGATAATCACTAAAATTCCTAAGGGTGGCTCTTTGAGCATCTTTCAACTATCCCACCTTATACCAACCAGGAGATTATTCAAAATATAAGAGCTTTGCATATAAATCTCCAAATGCTTCAACTAAAAATTTCAAGAAAATATTTTTCAAGCATCAAAACATGTGGTAGCTTCACACACAGACCGGACGACCTGGGTGGCAGCTCTTTCCAACATGTGGTGGTAGTTTTCACACTCCTTTCGGATGTAACTCTTTCCACATCTTTTGCAAATCATTTCAATACCCTTGTAAGAATGCAATCTCTTACGTGAAAGAATTAAATCCCAAATTTTAGCCTATCGGTTGTCTCACGTTTATCACAATGAATTCACACAACCGAGATAGATTAAGCATCTAAAGATCACACATGATTTCTAAAATTTGATGCTTATAATATCAAAAACTCCTATAATGAAGTATCTTCAAGATTTATGATTAGGGAGTAAAGTTGATAATTCAAATAAAATTAAATTGGAGTGATTGAAAGTGAAAACCCTTTTTATTCAATGCACTTGTTCTTTAAAATCCTTTTGTTTAAAAAACAAAACATAAAAACGAAGTGCATTGAAAAAAAACATGTAATGCAAAGATTAAGAAAGATATGAAGGGAAAACCAATCAAAGCATTACATACAGTCATAAGCTATTTAGAACTTAAGACAAGGAAAGATATCACCTTTCCGAATCCAAAATCGCTGGATTTTGGGTTGTCTTGATTCGTTGTGGCCGGGGGTTGTTCGCTTTGACTGTTGATTCACCTTAGGTCTTTGCCTCGCAATGATCCACTTGTATGATTGATATTGTGGCTCGGACCTTTGGTGGGTTGAGTGAACTCCTTTGACTTGATGTGTCTTTTGATTCCGTTGAGTTCGCTCCGTAGATGAAGTTGCCGAAGAATTTTTCTTTCTCTTTTTCGGGCAATCCTTCACCAAATGTCCTTCAAGTCCACATAAGTGACAAGTTCTTCCTTTCAATTTCATTGTGGAACTTGAAGCATTCACAGTTTGGTTCTTTTTGAATCCCAAACCAACCTTGCTTGTTTGACCTAATCCGGACATACATTCAAGTTTCTTGGAACCGGTTGAAATCCTTTGTATGTCGGATTTAAGTTGATGAACTTGCTTGGTCAATGCTTGGTTGGTGACATGAATTACCTCAAACTGCTTTTCAAGAAAATCAATCTTGTTAATATGGGAATTAACGACCGTTTCCGATTGATTTATCTTTTCTTGGAGGATTTTATTATTATTCAATAAAAGCTCTCGTTCCTCCTCGAGATCATGAAGTTTGATCTTTAAAGCATGATTCTCGTCTTGATTCTCAAGTCGTTGCTTCCTCAACTTCTTGATATGTTTGGCCATCTTCTTAGATTCCGCAAGAAGTTGTTGATATGCCTCAACGAGTTCTTCCTCGTCCGACTCCCCCTCACTTGATGACTCTCCGCCGATTGTTGATGTTTCATACAAAATCAAAGGAGTAGAGTCAGTGACTAAAGATGATAAACAATTATTAGAAGAGGGAAAATGAGAGGCATGAGAAGCAACGATTTTTCCTTTTTCCTCTTTACTTGAGGTTGATTCATTAGAAGTAGAATCGTCCCAAGTTTTCGCTTGCAAAGCCTTCTTTTTATATGATTTCTTAGAAGGACAATCCATTGAAAAATGGCCGTAGCCTTTGCATCGATAGCATTGGATTTCCCCTTCGAAATCATCTTTTTCTTTTTCTTTAGAAGGTTTTGCAAAGCTTTTGAGTTTAGAGGATTTAGAACCCGATGATCCTTTAGAAGATTTCGTGGATGAAGATCCATCGGTTCGATTCTTCCAAAACTTCCGACGAAATTTCTTTACGATCCGCGCCAATTGTTCTTCAAAATCGCCAAAAGATATTTCATCGTCGGAACTTGATTCGTTATCTTCTTCCTTTGTTGATTTGAATGCAATACCTGTAAGCTTAGAAGAAGACTTGGAAGAAACTTGATTAGTAGGAAAAGTCATTTCATAAGTTTGCAAAGTACCTACTAATTCCTCTACACTCATCTCATCCGGATGACTAACGGTTTCAATGGCGGTAACCTTTGCCCTAAACCGTTCCGGAAGAGTCCGAAGTATCTTTCTTATAATTTTCGACTCCGGGATCTTTTCTCCTAAATTAGCACATGTATTTATTACATCTTGAAGTCTAGTGTAATAATCTGTAAACAATTCATGCTCTTCCATATGAATAGAATCAAATTGACTTGTAAGCATCTGGAGCTTTTGAATTTTTACAAGATTAGTACCCTCATGTGTAATTTTGAGAATATCCCAAATTTCCTTCGCGGTTTCACACGCGGAAATTCGTGTGAACTCAGTCGAGGAAAGAGAATTAAATAAAGCGTTCATACCTTTCCCATTGTAAGAAGATCTTTCAAATTCCTCTTTGGACCATCTAGAGCGAGGTTTTGGGGTAGTAGAATTTCCTACTTCCTCAACAGGATGCACCCAACCGTATTCCACGGATTGCCATACCCGCTCATCAATTGCGATGAGAAAAGCTCTCATCCGCACTTTCCAATAAGCATAATTAGTCCCATCAAAAAGAGGAGGTCTATAAATATTACCACTTTCACCCATCATGATAGATAAACCTAAAACCCTCTCTGATACCAATTGTAGGTTTTTATAGGATCCACAAGGATCTAAATAGGTACTATCAAACAACTAGAGGGGGGGTGAATAGGTGTAATACTTATAAAACCAAATCTTAGTGCAAAATAAAAACCAATGCGGAAAATAAAAACAGCACACCAAGATATACGTGGAAACTCCAATCCAGGAGAAAAACCACGGGACCAACACGCAATAACAATCCACTAAGAATAGAAGAATAACAAGGTGATTACCGACTCCACGGACTCAACCCCTCCTTCAGCTTCTTCGGACCTTGCGCTGACCGGTTGGATATCCACGCAATAACAATCCCTAAGAAAGGAAGAATAACAAGGTGATTACCGTCTCCACGGATTTAACCCCTCCTTCAATTTCTTGGACCTCGCGCTCCACCGATTTTGCACGCCCACTGCACACGTTCGAATCCACGAACGCCACTCGAATCCACGAGCACACGTTTCGAATCCACGAAACGCCTTTAGCACACCGAATCCACGATGCCACGTCGAATCCACGACGCAAACTCAGTTGATAAGAATATTGACTTCGATGGTGATCCTTTGCTTAGATTATCAATGAAGATCCATGGGAAAAATCTCTAAGCGAAGATTAGATCAATTCGACAAAAGATAGATCTTGGAAGAACCGTCGAATTGACCTAAAAGAGGCTATTAAGAAGAACAAAGAAAACCTAGCCTCTAGGGTTGCTCTCAAGTGTTTTATAAATTAATCGGTAGAGAACCCACGTTTTTGAGAAACCCTAAATGTCTATTTATAGTTTAGAAACCTTTGGAAAGAGATAAGAATCAAAGACATACCTTATCTGGAAATTTTCAGGACGGCGATCCGGATCGGATTTACTGCGATCCGGATCGAGATTGACGATTCCAGAAATACCATGGTTCGGGATCCGGATCGCATTGCCCGATCCGGATCGTTCATACAAATCAGAAAACTTAACATTTGGGATCCGGATCGGAAATTGCATGGATCCGGATCGAAGTCTTGTATGAAGCAACAACCTTCGGGATCCGGATCGTTGGCTCTGATCCGGATCCTGAACAAGTCCGAACACCAGTTTTTGATTATTATGCAATTAAAAGTTCATCCAAGTGTTTCTACACTATAAGAAAGTATTCGGATCACCACAATTATTTAGTTAAACATACCTGATCCTCTTGAATACTTTCTTCTTGAGATTGATGTAACTGATCCACAATTCTTCAACTTCAATCTTCAAGACTCAAGACACTGAGTGCCAACTTGAGCTCTTGTTGAATCTTTTCTAAGTCTTTGATTGCTGATTGACAATTTGATCCCTTTAAGACTCCGACTCAACTCACTGACTTGACTCACGAAATATGCCAACACCAAAATGCCGTAACAATCTCCCACTTTGGCAATTTCGTGACAAAACCCAAAAATACATAAAAGCGCTCAGGTCACTCATCTTAAACCAAAAAATCGAAATTCAATGTCATCACCAAAACATTGATTTTCTTTGCGTGAAAGATCCAATAAATACAAAATTACATTTGAACCAGACAATCCTAGAACATACTCTATGACTTAGGACTTGGAGTCTTAAAGTGATGTAATTCCTGCAAAACAAAACTCCAAACAAAATCAAACGTTAGTTGTTAGAAATTAAAATCCTACATTTGATCCGTCTTCCTTTTGGTTCTTTTGTTTTTCTGCTCTTTCAATTTTTTCTTTGTCTCCCCCTATCTTGAGCATCTCTAACATGTTCTCCATGTTCTTAAGCATCTATGTTCTCCCCCTTTGTGATACGATCATCATTTTCCGTTCTCCCCCATTTTTCCATTTTCGTTTCGTTTATCCTCTCTTGATGATCTCATCTCCGTCATTTCTCTTCTCCCCCTTTTTGTCACAAATTGTCAAACAGTGAACATACTAGACAAAAGGAAATCACTAACAATATTAGTTCATAGAGAAAGAGAGATAAAAGCTCAGTTCTGGTATATAACAAAAATACAGATTCCGTACCTGTACCAGAAAGCAAAAATCAAATAATTTCTTGAAACAAATCCAGATTTTAGAATCTTTTCAAATACCGATTTGTATTCCATCAAGAAATCAATTTAAGTGCTTTAAACAGTGAATTCACACAGATGTCATTCAATCCAATTAATTTCACAAAATTAAAAAGATTTACTCCAAAATCATGAAAAATAAAGGTAAAACATTATAAACCGTTTTTCATGTTATATTCATCAAACACAAGTCATCAAAAATAATCTTGAGATCCAAAGTCTATCAAGATGTA
Source organism: Tillandsia leiboldiana (assembly GCA_029204045.2). Classification (NCBI taxonomy): domain Eukaryota; kingdom Viridiplantae; phylum Streptophyta; class Magnoliopsida; order Poales; family Bromeliaceae; genus Tillandsia; species Tillandsia leiboldiana. The sequence continues at coordinate 10,239 of JAQNDB010004131.1, read as the reverse complement.
ACGGATTTACAAAGATGACATACGGAGATTTCCAAACGACATCAATCTTGAATTCTACCCTTTCAAATTGAGATAATCACTAAAATTCCTAAGGGTGGCTCTTTGAGCATCTTTCAACTATCCCACCTTTTACCAACCAGGAGATTATTCAAAATATAAGAGCTTTGCATATAAATCTCCAAATGCTTCAACTAAAAATTTCAAGAAAATATTTTTCAAGCATCAAAACATGTGGTAGCTTCACACACAGACCGGACGACCGGGGTGGCAGCTCTTTCCAACATGTGGTGGTAGTTTTCACACTCCTTTCGGATGTAACTCTTTCCACATCTTTTGCAAATCATTTCAATACCCTTGTAAGAATGCTGTTGGGTTATATGTAATAAGGATCTAAATAGGGGAAAAAACACCTAGAGGGGGGTGAATAGGTGTAAACGTATAAACACTAAAAAAATCGTTGCGATAAAAACCCAATGCGGAAATAAAAATAATACGCAAGATTTTTACGTGGAAAACTCCATCACCGGAGTAAAAACCCACGGGACCGATAACACGGCAGAAATCCACTAGAATTAAAACACGTACAAGGTGATTTACCGTACACACTTACGACTCAACCTTTTCCATACGCTCCTAGAGGATCTTCTCCGCTCGCTCCGCGACGCTTCTCGAATCCACGATCTGCGCCCAACGCCGAATCCACGGCGTCCAACGTCGAATCCACGACGTCCGACCGAATCCACGGTCTTCACCCAATAGCACCCTTCGAATCCACGAACGTGCCTCGCTCCGAATCCACGAGAGCGGTTGAACCTTGAATCCACAAGGACACGCGAATCCACGCGCCGATTTTTGGGGTAAATCGTTGTTTTTGGGTGGTGATGATCCGCCGAATACTTAGATCAAAGATAGATCGGAAATACCATCTAAGTATTCATTAGTTTGATTCAACTCAAGATGTGAGTATGAAAACCTAGAATCAAACTAATCAATATAGATGAAGAAACATAGAGTGTTCTCTAATGATTTCCTTTCTTCTCTATATGTGGATCTAGAGCCGTAAAAGATGATATATGAAAATGACGGCTATTTTCCTTTTTATCGGCTTACCCTAGGAAATGAATCATAGGGTCTATTTATAGGTTAGAAACCCTAGGAAGGAGATAAGAATCAAAAACCTAACATTTCTGGAAATTTTACGGACGGCGATCCGGATCGGATTAGCTGTGATCCGGATCGTCGTAACGAGTCAGGTAATTCCAGAAAAACGAAGGTTCGGGATCCGGATCGAAGTGCTTGATCCGGATCGTTCATACAGTTCACCAATCATCAACGTTCGGGATCCGGATTGCGAAGCCTGATCCGGATCGTTCAAGGAAGATGGTAAACTCAGTGTTCGGGATCCGGATCAAGAGAGGCTACGATCCGGATTGAACTGGTGTATGAACGAACCACCTTCGGGATCCGGATCGAACAACCTGATCCGGATCCTGAACATGTCCCAAGTCCAGTTTTTGATTTTTATGCAATGAAAGATTCTTCCAAGTGTTTCTACACTACAAGAAGTATTCGGATCACACAAAATCTTAGGTTAAACATACCTGATCCTTTTGAATTCTTCTTTCTTGAGATTGAGTTAAATGATCCAACTTTCTTCACCTTCAATCTTCAAGACTTGAGACTTTCACGAAACTACGCCAACTCAAATTCCGTAACAATCTCCCCCTTTGGCGGTTTCGTGACAAAACACAGATCCACTCAAGAAAATTCAAAAAGATATTTTTGTTGCTATCACCATACAACAAAAAATTACAATGGAGATCCAAAAATTTAAAACATGAGATAAACTCCTAAAACAGACTCTAGACTTAGACATCTGTACTCTCTGCACAAAGAAATCATTCTTGACAAAAAGAGATCGTTAGATACCTCAAGAATATTTAGCATTCAAAACCTAGTACAGAGATAGAGTTTATCTGATCATCATGACATTTGAGAAATCAGATATGTAAGAGAATCATAGTCAAAAACCAACATATCTTCTATGCAATCAAAAACCAAATGTCATGTTAGTGAACATCAACTTGTTAGTCATATTACATGCCCAAATAGTTAGTCGAATAGTTAGTAGAGACATGCAAACAATCACAAGATGAAAACCAAAGTTGAAGTTGAAGTGATACTTACCTTGTTGTGTACAAAATTTCACATCAGCATTGTTCATCATTGTTCAAGTTCCCTTGATGTTCACTTACCTTGATGTTCACATCACATCATTGTTCAAGTTCATTTTCAAGTTCTCTCTAAACTCTCTCCCCCTTTTTGTCACAAACAAAGCCAAAATCACAAAAACTTTAAGGAGAGTTAAATAGAACAAAATTAAGAAACTCCTGAGAACTAAATAAGAACAAAAACTTAAAAACCTGCAAAAGAGAGATTAGAGAAAAGAAGAAAAACTTTATGCAGAGTCGTCGGAGCTGATACACCCAAGCTTCTGAAACATTTTCTTGATCCGTTTGTTTATAGAAGCTTGTTCCTTCTTAACTTCTTTGATATCCTCTTTCATTTCAGCGACATCAGTAGCCATGCGCTCTTGCTCGTTTGAGAGTCGCTGTTGTTCCTTAAAGATTGAACTCACTGACGCATCATCATCAGAAGTGGATGGAGGTGCCTGCTGTGCTGGTGGAACAGGAGGAGTTTCTGCCGGTGCAGAGGTTGTCGCTCGTTGTTGTTGTGCTCGTTGCCGGTGAGGAGGTATTATGGGTTCATCTGGCTTCGTCGAGAGAGACTTCACAATTGTCGTCTCATTAATGGTGCCCAAACTGTACATGTATGAGCTCGCGCTTGTATCGACTTTAAACTTTCTAAGGATGCGCATGATAATCATTGGGTAGGGTAGTCTTTCTGTGGGATGAGAGTGTTCCACATACCGCGCCATCCTTGACCAAATGAGATAGGGAATATTCAAGTTTGCTCCCATCAATGCGGCCGGATTTCCAAGAAGATAAAGGTATAACATTCTGTCCCATCGAAGAACCTTCGTATTCATGTTGGGAAGAATGTTGTAGCAGACAATGAAGTTTATATACCGATACTCTGGTCATAGCTCTTTAGAGAAAACAGAATTTCCGGTCGACCGAGTATTTGGAAGACAAATTCCATTAACTACAACTCTCCAGGAGTTGTCGTTGAAGCTTTGAGTTTTTAGGTAATGGAGTCCATCAGCTCTGGCTGTCATACCTAGCACAACTCCAATCAGCTGGGGTGTGACTTTGATTTTGATATTTTTAACCAAAGTGTGAAATTCACGACGTCCATCCTCGTGATCAATCAGACTTGCAGCGTTCTGATAAAACATTCGAACTGAGTGTGGACAGTACCCAGTAGTCTCAGGGAAGTTGCAAATTTGAGCAAGACCAACTTGGTCAAACAAAGTCCCAAAAGCTACAGATCGTTCCTTCATTGGTTTGACATTGACATGTCTCTCGCCAATGCATTCCCTCTTCTCAAAATCCTTGATTCTGTCGGAGCTGATGAAGTCTTGTGGAGGAGGCTGCCTAGCAACTGGTTCCTCAATGGTAATTCCCTGAGCACTGCCTCTTTTTCTTGCACCGGTTTTTCTTTTTGTTCCAACTGGACTTGGTTCCATTGGTGCTTTCCCTTTTTCAGCTGCAGTAGGTTTTGAAGCTTCAGCAGTTGCTTTCCCTTTGGAGACAATGGGAGCAGCTTGCTCGATTTCGATGTTATCCCAGTCGATCGACTCTGTCTCTGATTCAGTGTCGGAATCAACCTTAGTCTTCTTTGCTTTCTTAGCCTTCTTAGGCTTGGCAGTATCCTTGACATGTACCATGGCAGCAAGTAGGAAAATAATCCAAGTGATCACCATTTTGATTGCTAGTGAAAAATGTATCCTGTGAAGACCAACTCAAGAACACATGAAAAATTGTTAATTTTCAAAAATTTGAAAAATTGTACCCAAACAATCATAATCATGTAGAGAGACTAAGAATCAAATTAGTTTTGCAAAAGGACTTTTAAAAATAGATCAATTGCATGATTTTCGAAAATTCTTATTATATGCCCTAAAACCGAAATTTTAGAAATCGAAGCCTAAAAATTCGTTAATCAGGAGAGTACCTAGCATATAATCAAAACTAATCTACCCAGAGTTCTTATTTTAAAAGAAATTTGATCAAAAACCATCCACAAACAAAGTCGATCCAAGAAATTCACACGTTTGAGGAGGAATAGAAAAAAAACGGTGAAAAACCGAGATTTTGATCAATAAAACTTACTTGGAGTTGAAGAACTTGGGTTTGAAAGCTTCCAAGAAGGATGAAATCTAGAGAGAAAGGCTCTGGAAACTTTGGAACAAAAGATTGGAGTAAAAGAAATCAACACCTTTTTGTTCTTTATAAAGCCCTAGCCGCGATCCGGATCAGTTCATGATTGCGATCCGGATCGGCTACCCGCAGTGAGAAACTGCGTTCGGGATCCGGATCGGCAGGTCCAATCCGGATCATCAGCCCGCAGAAGAAAACCTGCGTTCGGGATCCGGATCATCTTGCCCAATCCGGATCAGCTCCAACTTTTTCTTTAGAAAATTTCAGAGAAATTCAAGAAAAACCAGAAAAAGATTGTAAGCACAAATGTGTATCAACTTTAAACAAAAATCATCGTTTCATACAACAAGAATTAGATTATGCCAAATCTATCAATAATATCCAAAAATGAAACGAAAATTTACAAAAATTAAATCCCTTAAAGTTGAACACCTTCAATTACATCTAACTTGATCTTATGAGTAATGCCTTTATCAAATCATCAATTCAGTAAAGAAAATGAAATACAAAGATCAATAGATGTTTGAAATCCCAAATATAGTAGATAATGTATCTAGACAATCTGTTGAAGAGAGTGGCTCTTTGAGTATCTTTCTTTAAAAACCCAACTTATACCAACCTTGAAATTTGACGGAGTCAGGTATTTCAACATGCATTTTACTTAATCAAAAATTTGAACAACCATGCTTGGTATACATGTGGTAGCTGCACACAATACTCGGACGACCGAGGTGGTAGCTCTTTCCTCCATGTGGTGGTAGTTTTCACACTCCTCATTGGGATGTAACTCTTTCCACATCTTTTGAGCATTTTACTTTTTCTATGACTCCCCCTCAATTGGCTATCAATTATTTAAGATATAAAGTATTCAACCAAATATTGATCTCGATTTCATACTCGACTAAGCAGTCAAATAAGATAATGACTATACCAAGAGATCATAGAGAGAGAGAAATTGACTTTGATCACTTAGAAGATGATTTAATTAACATAAATGATCATTGCAACAGTGAAATATTATGATGGCAAAAGCATAATAAATTTCTAAATGTGCGAAAAGATGCAATTAAAGTCAATTATGATCTATGCTCAATTAATGTCCTATGTACAAACATAGATAATGAACAAAACAAAACAAATACAAAACCTATCCTAAGCAAAGGTTTCAAAAAGAAGTTTATTTCAAGGAAAGCATTCCAATTGCTTTTCGTAAATGAATAAAACGTTTTTGATCCAAAGGTTTTGTTAAAAAGTCAGCCAATTGATCCTCAGTTGAAATATATGAAAGTTGAAGAGTATTTGATTCAACTAGCTCTCTAAGAAAATGATATCTAAGTTCAATATGTTTTGTTCTAGAGTGCAACACAGGGTTTTTAGAAATGTTAATTGCACTTGTGTTGTCACAAAGAATTGTTACCGAAGATGCTGAAATGCGGAAGTCGCTCAATACGCTTTTCATCCAAATGAGTTGAGTTGAGCAACTTCCAACTGAAATGTATTCCGCTTCGGCAGTCGAGAGTGCTATGCAGTTCTGCTTTTTACTGTGCCATGCAACAAGGCAATGTCCAAGATAGAAGCATGCACCACTCGTGCTTTTCCGATCATCCACTGATCCTGCCCAATCGGCATCTGAGTATCCAACAATATCCAAACTTGTTCCCATAGGATACCAAATTCCGAAATTAATTGATCCTTTGATATACCGGATGATCCTTTTCACCGCTTTCAGGTGAACCTCCTTTGGTGCAGATTGATATCTCGCGCATATCCCAACACTAAAGGATATATCCGGGAGACTAGCCGTGAGGTAAAGTAGACTTCCAATCATACTTCTATACAGTTTCTCGTCTACATTCTCACTATGTGATTCACTTCCAAGTCCCTTGTGGCTAGTTCCCATTGGAGTCGGAAAATCTTTACAATTTTCTAGATCAAACTTTTTAACCAACTCCATTGCATACTTGGATTGACTCAAGTGAATACCTTCATCATTTTGTTTAATTTGCAATCCAAGGAAATAAGTCAATTCGCCCATCATGGACATCTCAAATTCGCTTTCCATGGTCTCCGCGAATTTAGAAGCATCATTATCTCTTGTTGCGCCAAATACAATGTCATCGACATAGATTTGTGCTACAATGAAATTGCTTTGATAATGCTTCACAAAGAGAGTCCTATCAGCTCCCCCTCGAGTATAGCCCTTCTCCAAAAGGTGCTTTGTTAACCTTTCGTACCATGCTCGCGGTGCTTGTTTCAGACCGTAAAGAACCTTTTTCAAACGAAAAACATGGTTAGGTTGTTTATGATCTACAAAACCTTTCGGTTGAGCCACATAAACTTCCTCATTTAAAAACCCATTTAGAAATGCGCTCTTAACGTCCATTTGAAATAATTTGATTTTAAAATGACAAGCAATAGCAAATAGTATACGAATGGACTCGAGTCTAGCTACAGGGGCGAAAGTTTCATCAAAGTCTATACCTTCTACTTGAGAGTAGCCTTGAGCAACTGATCGTGCCTTGTTCCTGATGATAGTACCATCCTCATTTTTCTTGTTCTTGAAGATCCATTTGGTACCTATCACATTATGTTGCTTTGGAGGCTTCGTTAATTCCCAGACTTTGTTTCGCTCAAATTGATGGAGCTCTTCCTGCATTGCTTTAATCCAGTAGTCATCCTGAAGAGCTTCATCTATGTTCTTTGGTTCGATTAAAGATACGTAGCAAGCGAATCCACAAACCAACTGCCTCCGAGTTCTGACTCCTTCTTGTGGATCTCCAATAATATTCGATTCCGGATGATCCTTGGAGATTCGTAACGTTTGTTGAAACGGAGTACTCGGAGATACATGAGATGATTCCTGCACATCAGATAAACTAGAAGAGCCATTAGATGCATCATTAATATTGGAAGTATTATCATGAGAAGATGCATTAGCAGGAGAATCATCATCTAGAGAGATATCGAGGGTAGATTTTCCAGATCCAAAGTGAAAAGCTTCATCTACTTTAACATTTATAGATTCTACGATCGTCTTAGATTCCAAGTTAAAAACTCGATATGCTCTACTATTAGTAGAATACCCCAAGAAAATTCCTTCGTCACTTCGTGTGTCAAACTTTCCAAGGTTTTCACGGTCACGTAAAATGTAACACCGACTCCCGAAGATGCAAAAATATTTGATGTTGGGTTTTCTACCACACCATAGTTCATATGGTGTATTTAACGTTCCCGGGCGCAAGAACACTCGATTAATGACATAGACAGCAGTGTTCACAGCTTCAGCCCAAAAATGTAGCGGTAAATTCCGGCTGTGAAGCATCACATGCGCCATCTCTTGAACAACCCTGTTCTTGCGCTCGACAACACCATTCTGTTGAGGTGTATAGGGTGCAGAGAATTCATGCTTAATACCGTTTGAAGTACAAAAGTCAATGAATTTTGAATTAATGAATTCTCCACCTCTATCACTTCTAATACGAATGATCTTTTTATTCTTTTCAATCATAATACGAAGGCAAATCTCGTGAAAAGAATCAAAAGTATCAGCTTTCTCTTTTAAAAATGCTACCCAAGAATACCGAGAGAAATCATCAACCAATAAAAAAATATACCATTTACCTCCCAAAGATGGTTGACGGGTCGGCCCCATTAGTCCATGTGCAAAAGTTCCAAGGGCCGTTTTGTACCAACGTGGTTCAAGTTCTTGTGTGCAGTCCTAGACTGTTTTCCCTTTTGGCAACCACCACACACAACGTTTTGTTTAAATAAAAGTTTTGGAACCCCCTTGACCACGTCCTTGTTTGAAATTCTAGTAAGTTCCTTAAAATTTAAGTGACCTAGCCTTTCATGCCAAAGAGTTTTATTATTCAAAGTGGCTAAGTTACAATTTTTCAGAAAATTTATTAGGAACAACATAACAATTGTTTTCAGATCTAACCCCTTTTAAAAAGAAGACATGGTCCTTATCAGTTACAACGCATTCAACAGATGAAAAGTTAACTGAAAAACCATTGTCGCAAAGTTGACTTATGCTTATGAGGTTAGTCTTAAGGCCATCAACAAATAAGACGTTTTTCAAAATCGGGCCATCTGGAATAGCTACCGTCCTTTTTCCAACAATTTTGGAAGATCGACCGTCTCCGAAAACAACGTGTCCTCCGGAGATTTTCTCAAGATTTTGAAAACTATTTTTGTCACCGGTCATGTGACGGGAACACCCGCTATCCAGATACCAAGACGAACTATCATATGCATGCAAGGAAACATTGGAAACAAGACAAGGGAAAATTTCACCTTTGCGCACCCAAACCCTTTTGGAGTGCGTCGGTAATGGTCGTGAAGTTATATGCCTAGGTGAAGGCGTCTTGTTATAGCGATTGTTGTTCCTTGATGAAATCGTCTTGCGCGATGAACTACCAAGTCTCTTTTCATTTGAAAAGTTTTGCTTTGATTTTCGGGGAGGAGCCTTTTTGGTAGTTGTTGCAAGAGGTCCTTGAGATGAGCGTTCGACTCCCGTCTTGCAATATCTTCTTATGTGCCCTGAAACACCACAACGAAAACATACCTTAGATCTTGACGATCCCAAAGAGGATGAAGTAGGTTTGTTGTCGTTGTTTGTCTTGAATTCCGGTGTCGGAGGAGGAGATACCGACTGAGGCACAAAAACTGTCTCACTCGAACTTGGACTGTTTCCAGTTTGAGTGTATCCGAGGCCGAACCGATTTGATTGACCAAGACCAAGAAGTCTATCCAACTTACTCCTTCCTGAAGAGAATCGCTGTAAGTCATTCTTGAGTTGGAAAATGGTCTTTGTCATTTCCAGGTTATCCTGTCGAGCCTCGTTTGTAGAGCTTTGAGAAGTGATTCGCGTTATCCACCAGATTTGTATGTTCCTTCTCAAGTTGCTCATTGGACTCTTGAAGGGAAACATTTGCCTTTATCAGGTTTTCCCTTTCCACTTCAAGAGCGTTTGAGAGAGAAGTCGCTCTTTTTGCTTCTTCTTCGAGATCATGCACTCTCCCTCTCAAACTCTTGTTTTGCTTAGCCACTTTCTTTGAATCCCTCAAAAGTCTGTGGTAGGCTAGAGCAAAATCTTCACCTTCCGAATCATCCGATTCATTGTCCGTTGCATTCTTTTCAACAGTGGAGTGGACAACGACTCGGATGTACTTGCCATAAAGCACATGAAGGGTGAAGATACGGACGCGTGGAATGCGGTGGAGCTCTTTCTTCATCACTCGAAGACGACTCATTTGACGTTGAGTTGTCATCCCAAGTGACGACTTGCATCGCCTTCTTCTTTGCCGGATACTTGTTAGGACACTCCGTTGCAATGTGGTCGTAGCCTCGACATTTGAAGCATTGTAGTTGTCCCTCTGAACTTTTCTTATCCTTTGAGAAGTTCTCTTGCTTTCTTGACTTGTAAACTTGCAGTACCCTTGCCTTTGTTCGACTTTCCGAAGAATGGAGATTTACTTGAATTACCCCTTCGAAAGTTGCGGCGAAACTTCCTTGTCAAGAGAGCGAGCTGCTTCTCAAATTCCTCCATAGAAAGGTTCTCGTCATCGTCTGAGGAGGATGTATCGCGTCTTCTTCCTTAGTTGTTTTCAACGCATAACCTGAAGACTTAGAAGTGGATGCCTTTCCAGAAGAATTGTTAGTAGTAAATGTCATTTCATAAGTTTGTAATGAACCAACTAATTCTTCTACACGTATTTCGTCCGGGTGTTTAATAGTTTCAATGGCAGTAACCTTTGGGCGAAATCGTTCAGGAAGAGTTCTTAAGATCTTTCTTACAATCTTAAATTCTGGAATCTTCTCTCCCAGATTAGCACATGAGTTTACGATGTCTTGCAAGCGGGTATAGTAGTCCGTGAAGATTCATTTTCTGCCA
>JAQNDB010004130.1:0-25418 GCA_029204045.2 Tillandsia leiboldiana | reverse complement strand
AAGTCTCATATAACCCAATTACAATTCCATCCACATCCGATTGGGACTATTTGGGGCGTCACAAGACTCCCCCCGTTTCGGCCTGACATCCTCGTCACCCAACACACCACAACAGCCCAAGATCACCAGCGATGTGAGACTCGTTCGCGAGCCCTGTCAGCTAGACCCAGGCTCAGCCGAGACTCGCCGCACACTTCTGGCTGGTTATTGCTCTGATACCAATGTAACGACCCTGCCCACTAGATAATAACTCGTTGGGCCCACACCACAGCCCAAAATGCTTAAGCCCCGATTATTATTAGTAGTGTCCAAGTCTCATATAACCCAATTACAATTCCATCCGCATCGATGTGGAACTATTTTGGGGCGTCACTGTCACGCCCCGAGTTTTAAAATCCAGTCTATTTTTTTAATTTTTTATTTTTTTTATAAATCAGAGTTCGCAAACGAGGCGTAACAGACCGCCACCACTTAGACGAATCCTCTATCCAGATGGACGGAGTCTTCCTATACATGCACCTATGCAAGTACATGTTCATCAGTCAGAGATCAAATTATCTTAACTAACCCAACCACATAAGCAACTTAATAATCCAAAGAAGCATGCTAAGTAATACTCTAACATCAGTTTAAATGTCAAAATAAACAAGAACCTAAATACCTACGATATGTTAATCAACTACTAATTCATGCGAGATCTCAATCACAAATATATCATCAGGGACAGCTCTATCGTGACGGCCTCCCGACGTCCCGACATCCCTCCACCCGACGGACCTGGAAAATGGTCACCCAGGGGGTGTGAGATACACTGTACATGTATCCAGTGGCACGACGAGCCGAGAAATAGCTAATCATACCTACTGGATACTAAAATCTGCGGATAGTAATAAGTCGATGGGTAAAGTTGAAATAAGCAGATAATGTCTACTGATAATCAATAAGTCAATGAATAAAACTGAATAAGCAGGTAATGTCTACTGATAATCAAGCATAAGGGTAGGAGCATAACTGTAGATATCAATAAATGCTGATAATCATGATATAACTGTAATAATCAAGCAAGAAGCTGAGCAGGTATGGTAAAGGTAATAGCTACAAATGACAGTGTATGCTAAGAGTTATGCGTCAAGAACAGAAACCTAAGTACCCAATCATATGCCACTATTGGTCTCACAGAACCTCAGGCAAAGCCACTGATCCGCACCCCATCCGCTGACAATAACCCGGCACTCACAGATGCAATCGAGCTCACGGGTCCCATCTCTAGACCACTTTACCGGTAAAGAACACAACGACGGTGGCCAAACCGTCAGTGTACGTGAAGTACAACAGTGCGTGGCAATCATCATGCTATGCTCAAGCTCACGGTCTAGTGACCGGGTAGTCGGCAACAAGCCGAGATCCCAACAGGGAATCAACCATCTGTATATATCGATCAGGATCTATCATGCATATCTGAATATAAAGCAAGTATCACAGGTGACAGGAAATAGCAGGTATAATCAAATCATGACATCTATGTACTAAGATATAAAAGCTGACGAACAGGTGTACAAACATGTCTAAAGAGATCAATGTCTATCAGGAAAGATCATATGGCATATAGATAAAATCAGCAGGGCAAATCAAGAACAGGTGTCCGACTGGACTAAAGCAACCAGAGGGCCGAAAAGATAAAGCCCGGACCGAAGATAACCCACCTGAATGTAGGCAGATCCTCGTACTCTCGCTCGGCTGCTGGGAGGCTGGTGCTGAACAACTAGGCCCTGAATAGAAACTGTAGTCAGTAACAGACTCACACATACCCATCCCGACAACACCACAGTAACGCAACACCAACACGGGACAATAAAGCCGATTTACGGAACAAGATCCGATTCCCGTTCAACAAGAACCCACGGAACCCTAACAAAATGCCCAGTAGATATGAAAACACTGTCTAAAGACAGTCAGCGTGTCCCGACTACATCTGGGTCCATGGTACATCTTAATTTTGCATAATAATACTACATTAATTACTTGTTTCGACTCGTTCTTGCAATCCGGGAACCCAAAAATAGTACTGTAAGTTCTGTCGCGTCCGTTTCGACGAGACGAAGCTCGTGCTCACAAGCTTGGGCTGGCACGGGGCCCGAGGGCAAAGTTGGCCCAATAATTACTAAGTCCCCAAAACCTCTCTTAGCTAATCAACCTTACAACTTGATTAAAGCAGTGTTTAGCATGAGCATCATGTACAGAGGGATGAATAGGGTTGAGGGCTCACCTCAGGTGCGCCGGAGGGTGGCCGGAACAGTCGCCGGAGTAACCCCACACTTGGTTCAAGCTCGGGTTGGCCAAGTCCAGATCCACTCTTGCTCAAACTGCAAACAGGGGTGAGCACCAGTTAGACATGAGTCCCAGAAGATGACTGGTCCATGCTGGGTCAAGCGCCGGCGGCCGGAGGCCGCGGATTTAACACCCTAGCTACTTTGCTAAGTAGGGCATATTTAAATATAGATCGATGGTGTAATTGATATATATATACCTTTTTTTTTATATAACATCAAAATTAAAACATATAGAAATTTGAACTATAAATATGAATTATCTCATCTCCAAGATATATCTCTGGGAGCAAAAGAACTACTAATTTCCAAGTTTTTTTTTTCTTTCTTTTTTTTCACTTTGGAAGTCTCTGGGTTGAGATTTAAAGTTTTTACATGATCTATACTAGTTATTATGTATTTTCCCTATTTTGGGCTCCTTTCTTTGATTGATATGATTTATTATTGGATTTGGGTTTCTTTTCCTCATTTTTCTCCTGAATTTGGGAATTTCTTAGTGTGATTGAGGGCCTTCTATGATTGATATGAGCTATTTCTTATTTCTCCTGATTTATGTTTTTATTTTCCCCCCTCATTTTTAAAACTAGATGTTTAATATCCGAGCAATTAATGATTTGGGTTTGTTCTTTTTACCTGCTGTTGTAAATTCCCTGAATGGTTTCAATTATTCTCCAGGAAACCTTTGCCTACTACACGGCAAGAACGTCCTTCGAACGTCCACTGTTGAATGGCGTAGCATATGCGCAGCGAGTTCTCCATGCGGAAAGAGAGTTGTTTGAGACTCATCAGGGTTGGACAATTCAGACCATGAAAAGGGAGCCCTCCCCTATGCAAGATGAATACGCTCCCGTAATATATTCTCAGGAGACCGTCTCCTATATAGAGGCTTTGGATATGATGTCTGGAGAGGTTCTTTAATTCCTTGTATTGGACTAATAATATTTCTTTCTTCAGCTCATCTAAGCTTTCTGTGTTCTTCTGGTGGTTATGTTCCTTCTATTTTTTGTGCAGGAGGATCGAGAGAACATTTTGCGAGCGAGGGCTACCGGCAAAGCGGTCCTCACAAACCCATTTAGGTTGCTTGGCTCAAACCATCTTGGAGTAGTTTTGACATTTCCTGTGTATCGCTCTGGTCTTCCTGCAGATGCAACGATTGAACAACGTGTGGAAGCAACAGTAGGGTAAGATAAAAGTGTTTAATCGTAATAATGATTGGAATATTTATTATTTCCTCTATAGTTATTGCTTTAATTTGAAGAAAATTGGCTTACATTAAATCCTAATCTAATTGTTGACTTAATTAAACAACATAGATGTTTTAAAATTGCATAGTGAGATCAACAGAGCCTGCTGTGATCAGTTGCTTGTTCGCTCTATTGCTTGTATATACTTTACTTGGAGGTCACGATACACATATATTTGCCGCCTTGTTTTAAATGGTTTTGATTACTAGAGAAACTTGAATTATGGTCCAGATACTTGGACTTGCGCGAGGAAGTTCTTTTCATTGATCCTTCATTGAGATTGGCATCTCTTAGGTGAATTTGAAGTGACTTTGAAATATGATTCATTTCTAGCTGTCAAGTGGTATGAAGTGACTTTGGCTCTTGATTTGACACACAACTTTTTAGATCTCTATCTTTTAGAGAAAATTTGCCTCTTTTTCGTTTGTTCTTATCATTCAATTATATTGCACATAGCAGATATCTTGGTGGAGCTTTCGATGTCGAGTCACTTGTCGAAAACTTGCTGAGGCAACTTGCTGGTAATCAGGACATAATGGTGAATGTATATGATGTCACAAATACCTCTGAATCATTGATTATGTATGGGCCTCAAAGTCAGGACGGTTACATGTCAGTGTCACATGTGAGCATGCTTGATTTTGGAGATCCTTTTAGGAAGCATGAAATGAAATGCAGGTTGGCTAACTCATCAAGTTATGCATGTAAAAGAAATGTTTATTGTATATTATTTTATGTTTATGTTATAGAGTAATTCATAGGAGTTTTGAGCAGGTATAGGCAAAAACCCCCCATTCCATTGTCAGCAATTACTACTCCATCTGGTGTTTTTGTGATCTGTATGCTCGTGGGATATATATTATATGCTGCTTGGAGTCGCTATGATAGTGTTAAAGAGGATTGTCAGAAGATGGAAGAGCTAAAAGTTCAAGCAGAGGCTGCAGATGTTGCTAAATCCCAGGTCTGGAATTTCTTTTAATATCATTTTTAAAGAGCCTTAGCCTTAAATTTTGCCTCTGAATCCTTTTTGGTTTTGTTATTGCAGTTTCTTGCTAGTGTTTCACATGAGATAAGAACACCCATGAACGGAGTCCTTGGTATATATCTTCATTAGCTTTTACCATATGGATATTATTTTACCATGTTCTACTACAAAATGTCTAAACCTTTGAGCTCCTCTTTGTTATTCCAGGAATGCTAGATATGCTTTTGGAAACAGATCTGAATTTCACTCAAAAAGATTATGCTCAAACAGCTCTTGTGTGTGGAAAAGCACTGATAGCTTTAGTAAACGAGGTGCTAGACAGGGCAAAAATTGAAGCTGGAAAATTGGAGCTTGAGGCAGTGCCATTTGATCTGCGATCCATCCTAGATGATGTACTCTCTTTGTTTTCTTCAAAGTCAAGAGAGAAAGGAATCGAGGTAAGTCTTCATCCCTTTTATATTATAGAGGAGCGATGCCACCATTTTCTTGTATATTGGTCAGCAGACAAGTTTTTACTTATTTGTCTTGTGTGAATCTTTTAACGGTTCATTACTAGGCTATGGTTAAAAAATGATTTAACCTATGATAGCAGCCCTTCGGCTCTCTAACCTTCTTATGATCATCCATGTTGACTGTAGCTTGCCGTACTTGTATCCGATAAACTCCCGGAGGTTGTGATTGGTGATCCAGGGAGATTTAGGCAGATAATAACAAATTTGGTCGGCAACTCAGTGAAAGTAAGCCGTCAATTTCTCTGTGGTGACACTTTTAATGGCTTTCTGCTTTCATTGTTTCGAATGAAATTTTACTCCTATCTACCAATTTTCATAATTTTAAAAGTTTGATGCTTGGTTTAACCACACAAAGTATCCATGATTAGCTGATTAAAAATAGACCACTTCTATCCATATAGCTTGTCGCAGAATTAGTAACTTGTTCATCTATTACTTATCGCAGTTTACCGGACGGGGCCATATATTTGTACAAGTTCGTCTGGCTAAGAATCCATATGTGGCAATGAAGGCAAAAGCAAATGGAGCCTTGAATGGTGGTCTACGCGATAAAGGAGAGGCTGTATTTAGAAGATCATTCAATACTCTCAGTGGTTTGGAAGTTGCCGACGGAAGAAAAAGCTTGGAAAATTTTAAGCTCCTACTTTCTGATGAAAAACCCTTCTCTAGTGTCTCTGAAAGTGAAATGGCTTACAAGAAAGATTTTGACAATGTAACTTTGATGGTTAGTGTTGAGGATACAGGGATTGGAATACCATTCCATGCGCAAGAGCGTGTTTTTACACCATTTATGCAAGCTGACAGCTCGACTTCGAGAAACTACGGCGGAACCGGTATTGGTTTGAGCATCAGTAAATGCCTAGTTGAACTAATGGGTGGGCAAATATGCTTCGTTAGTTGCCCGAATGTTGGGAGTACATTCACGTTTACCGCTGTGTTGCAACTTTGCTAGAGAAGTGCTGTTGGTGATTCGAAGAGAACTCATTCAGAGAGTCTACCGATCTGTTTCAAAGGAATGAATGCTGTTTTGGTTGACAGGAGGCCAGTTAGAAGCTCTGTAACAATTTATCATCTAAAAAGATTGGGAATAAGTGTTGAAGTTGTAGGTACCGTCAAAATGGCACTCGATGCATTTTCTAGACAAGATGGGCAACTTCGATCTGGGTAAGTTCCTTAATATTTCTAGCTTCCCTGCTTGCTACTTTATCTGCTTCTTTCTTACTGGCGATCATATTGGAACATGCGCACCTCATTCTCGACCTAATTATTGTTGTACACCCACATTTTACTAAGTAACTTGCATGCTACACCACAGTAAGTTAGATTGTGCATGCTCTTGGTATGTCATGTCTAGCTTCTTGCTCGCTGTTATTTGGAACTAGTTATCTTCATTGACTATGTTTCAATCTTTCCCTTTTTACCTACAGAAAGCAGCTGAGCTTGCTATTAGGTGAGAAGGACAGTTGGAATTCTGGGACAGACACTTGCTTACGTGATCAACTACTAAAGTGCAAGCAGAATGGTCAGATATCTCAGGTGCCCAAGATGATCCTTTTGGTGACCTCTGAATCTGATAGGGCAAAATTCGGGGCCTTTTTGATACTGTGATCATGAAACCTCTAAGGGCAAGTACCATTGCGGCAGGCTTTCAGCAAGTACTAGAAGGTGGACATCCTTCAAAGGGAAGAGAAGTCTAATGGATCGGCCTTCCTTCGCAGCCTACTAGTTGGGAAAGATATATTGGTGGTAGATGATAATAAGGTAAATCTTAGAGTTGCTGCAGGTGTTATTAAAAAATATGGGGCTAAGGTTGAGTGTGCGGAAGTGGAGAGATGCTCTTGCCCTCCTTCAACCGCCGCACAAATTCGATGCGTGCTTCATGGATGTTCAGATGCCAGAAATGGATGGGTACGCATGGCAATTATTTTTGTGTTTTATTATTTTTTAATTACACATGAGAACTGGTGACGTGTAAATAATGTGCTGCTAGTTGTAGTCGTGATCAGTTGCACTAGTCTCGTCGCACACTCAATTAGGAGAGTTGATTGTCTCAGGTTTTGAGGCTACTCGGCAGATACGTTTGATGGAGAGCACCGGCAAATGAGCAAATCAAGAACGGAGCACTTACTCCGGAAGTTTCTGGAAGAGCTGAGCGGCACTTACCGGTTCTAGCAATGACAGCTGATGTGATTCAGCACATATGAGGAGTGCATGAAATGTTGAATGGACGGATACGTCTCCAACCATTCGAAGAAGAGCAGCTTTATCAAGCAATTTGCAAGTTCCTGGTATCAAAATCTGTTTACAATTCATCATAACGGTTTCCATACCTAGGTCCTAATGACAATGTTTGGATCCTTCAAGCATAGTATCTTACTCTAGCAGAGAACAGGTTTTTCCCTGCTGATGCCCCTTATATTCGCAGCCAAAAAGGCACTAGAATCTAAGGGCCCGGTTTTTCATGAATATGGGTGCTCATGATTCTGAGCACCATTATATTGATGAGTACCATCGAATTGTGGATCAGCTGGTGTACATGTGTTAATCCCTCCGGTGCAGCTAAGGCCTCTAGATACGAATGTGTTGTATGTTGTATCATAGATATATATATATATATATATATATATATATATATATATATATATATAATATATATATAATATATATATATTTCCTGTCATCAGTCTTTCAAGGCGCTTGGAAAGCCTAATTTTGCATTTTACCTCCTCTCTCTTTGTAAGGGATTGTGACCTCCAACTATTGTAGTTACTGTGCCTTATTATTCTGATCAATCCAAGGGGGCTTGCGCTATTATAAAAAAAAGAGTTATCTTTTCTTGAGAAGGTGTAAATTGTAGAGATTATCGACTTGCAAATTCATGGAGCCTGTTCAAATACAAACTGTCTTCCGGTCGCATGCGCATGCCGAAAAGGTAGTTGCTATTCGAAGGTTAGATCTCCACCGTGTTTGGGCCATAGCATATAAGTTTGTGTTTAAAGTGTTATTAAAGTGTTTAGTTTACATTGCCTTCTCAAATGAACTTTCATACCGCAAACATTTTGGTTTTCTTTCTAGTCCTGCTGGATGAATGAACGCTTGTTTATGGTGGCGGTAGCTGTCGCCCCGTTTCTTCATACATTTGGTGGCGACTAGTGATTCTCCCATCTTCTTTTCCCATGTCGCGAGCACTAACGGCCTGCAGATTGGAACGACAAGGTTGGATTAAAATACAAGCTAGACAGTTGTATATATATATATATATATACAGTTTCGTGATCATTTAAGATGCTATCATCTTAGATGTAAATTGAGCCACACTGCATGTTCAATTTGAGTCAACTGTTGGAGTTAAATACATGAAGAAGTTAATTTATCTTTCACACTATGCTACATTCCTGATACAATTGCCAAGTCTCATAGTTGATGAGCAAGGAGGTAAGCTCTCGGCCTTTTCTTTTGCTTTATGCATGTATTCTTGAGTTCCAACAGATCAATTTATATTCTTGATAGTTGCAACTGATGTACAACTTAAAATTTTAGAAAAAGGTTACCAATTAAGATTTTGCATATACAGTCTTTAACTCTTTTTTTATGTGTACAACAATTACAGTGTTCGCGAGATATGTGCAAAACAAGATGTGGATACAGCTTACAAACACTTCAGGGGTTTTTCCCATACATTCTCTGACATCGATAAGAAGCTAAGTGTGGATTTTTAAGTTACCTTGCTTTGTTTCTAATTGTTTCTTTATGCAGTGTAAACATTATTCACATCAGTTGGATGAAATCATACAATGAGGTAATTTTTTCGCCTTTAGCATAAAAACATTTACCACTGACTGAAACCGCCCTGTAGGCTGTAGGCTGAAGTGCTGGATCCCCAATACACTACATGATGGCTACGCTTATTATGTTTTATATAACCTTCCAGGTAGCTAAGATCAAAGGGAATGCAAGGGAAGATCTCAAAGTTTTGGCAACTGGTGTAGCTGCAGCTTTAGGTGCGCCCAGGGTCAGTATTCTCTTTAACTATTTCAATGCCTCCTGTTGAATTGGGCAGGGTTGGTTCCTTTGATCATGCAACTACGGTAATTCTCTCTCTATATATATATATATATATATATATATATATATATATATATAGTTTTTAATAGCCATAAGTGTATTTTCCATCTGTTTTACCATTATACTAAATACTAATTGCCACATTTTCCATCTGTTTTTCATCATACTAGATACAACAAACAGACTCTCTGCTTAAGATCTTGGTTATGGTGCTTGATATATATATATATATATATATATATATATATATATATATATATATATATGTGGTACATCTCACATCTCACATCTCCCATAAGGTCCCAAACTTCTTACAATGAAATATATAGTTTCTAGATCTTATGAAAAGATGATGACACTTTTTTCAGTTTATTATTAATTCATTCCCGAGCCTCTGATCTCTCTCAAGGGGCAGTAGGAGAATGACAAGGTCCCGAACTTCTTACTTCGCTCATTTTTCGCAGCATTTGTTGTGCTTTGGTGCTCATTTTTCGTAGATTTTAACTTTTGATAGCTCCAGCTTGCTGATTCACCAGCATTTTTCGAGTTGGAAAAACCCTTTATGGCAGGATGCATCACTATATAGAAGTAGGTAGGCTTTTGACTTCTGCTGCAGAGAGAATCCATAGTGATGAACTTTTAATAGCCATAAGTGCTTCTTCTTAAGAGTGAACTCTCTCTTTGACTATGTGAGTTTGATACATCCCAAGCCAACCATCAAACTAATATTGTGGCTAAGGTGTATTCTGCATTTAAAAAAAAAAAAAAAAAGAGGGGGGGGGGGGGGGAACAGAAAACTCAGAATGGTCATCATAAAAGCTCTGATTTATGTTAGAGTCACACAGGAGGAGGATCATTTCCCAGATCCCAAGGGTGGATATATGGATCACCTCTCATTGAGCCTCACTTACATGATGGTACATCTCACATCTCACATCTCACATCTCACATCTCATCTCATCTCATCTTAATAATGAGTTTCATGAGCCAGACTAACTGTTTTTTCTATGACTTGACACATTGTTCACTATTATGTGTTTCTTTGAACTCCACTCAGGTAGTAATCCCACTAAATGGTTATCTGAAAGCCGTCAGGGATCTTTGTTCAAGATACAACATTCTTATGATTGATGATGAAATTCAAACAGGCATAGCCCGCACTGGAAAAATGCTTGCATGCGATTGGGAAGACATACGGCCGGATGTTGTGGTGAGATCTTCTTAACACTTTTAATATAGTTCACTTAAGTCATAGTTTAAAACTTCATTCTGAAGGGTGAATTTTTGGTTTTTAATGAAAAGAAATCTATTTATTTTCTGTATTTGTTCTGATTATCTTTTCTATTTACTGTGAGTTCACTTAATTGTTTTGGCTTCCATTTGAATTCTGTGTCTATATAATTGTATTATTCACATGCACCAGATATTAGGAAAAGCTCTAGGTGCTGGTGTTATACCAGTTAGTGCAGTTCTTGCTGACAAGGATATCATGCTGTGTATCAGGCCTGGAGAGCATGGGAGGCGAATCTTTTTATTCTAATCCCTTCAATAGTGTGATGACAAAGAAATCATCACAATAAACTGTTTTATTTCTGCAACAAATTTCCTGGAAAAGTGATTCCTATCATATATTTCTTTCAATATGTTTTTATTTGTGACTTACATACTGTAATTTGTATACAAATAATAATGGACAGTACGTTTGGTGGGAATCCTTTGGCAAGTGCAGTGGCAATTGCAGCATTGAATGTAGTCAAAGAGGAAGGACTAACTGAGAGGTATTCTTCGCCTTCTTAGACTTGAGACTAACTGTTTTTTCTATGATTTAGTGAACAACTGAGTGAAAAAAATAATTGATAGATGGCAAGCCCAGCAAGGCGCTCCGCAAATTTTTACGTGTTCACTGTGATGGCGAAACATTAGCTGTGGCTGATTCCAAGCTTGGAAATTCTATTAAAGAAAAACTGGTCAGTTAGGCAACCTATCTTTCATCATATATTCATGCTAAATCCCACAGATTTGTAATGCTTATATGTAAATGGTTCTTGTAGAAAATCGACTGTCTCCATAACAGTACTGTCATGGAGCTGATGAGGGGACTCAGGAGTCAGCTGACGGAACTGATATCTGGGATGGCTGTGCAGGACTTAGCTCCGATGAGCTTGGGATTATCACACAGTTTATCTAGATATAAGCTGAAATTTAGTGCAGAGAAGGTGATTTTTCTTTTTCCATTTTCCTTGTGACAAAATAGACACCTCCATCAAACCGTGTTCCACTATATCATTTCAAGTTCTTGTAACTTGTTTTTGAAAGGGCCCAGTGGATCTCCATTTATGCTCATTTTGGCTATTGGGCGTTAGTATACAGTTCATCTTATTTATGCTATGCTAGTTATTTTGTTTGCTTTGTGATGGAAAACAGGATTATGGCTCTTGTAGAAACTTGTGTGTTTCATTTTGATGTTGTGATGTACCTAATGCAGCTCTTTACTCACTAGAAATTCTTTTTGCGTGTAAAACTTGTTTTTGTTCCTGTCATATTTTACTGAGGACCAGGTAGGCCTAGTTAGGGCTTCCGCACAAGTGCATTCTGAGTACTGTTTTTTGAAGCACTGGCAGCTTTTTCTTAAAACCACCAACCGGAAGCTATAAGCTTTTGGGGCTTAAAGCTTATAAATCTTATGTAATATGATTGTACTACTTGTAAATCTTACATAATATGATTCCTTGTAGGTTGATACAATGATTATTCAAGCCATTGGTTTGTTGGACGACCTTGACAAGAGCTCAATACTTATGCAATGAGGGTTCGTGAATGGTATGGTTGGCATTTTCCCGAGCTTGCTAAAATTGTACAGGATAATATACAGTATGCAAAAGTAGTTAAGCTGATGGGTAATCGGGTGAACACGGTTAATCTCGATTTTTCTGAGGCAAGCAATCCACACCTGAACTAAGTAATAAAGAATGTTATTTTTGGTAAATGCTTCTTATTGATCACCTTATTCATTATCACAGATATTGCCAGAAGAAGTTGAAAAAGAGCTAAAGGTGGCAGCACCGCTATCAATGGGGACAGAAATAAGTGAGATTGACTTGGAAAATATTAAACAATTGTGCGACCAAGTCTGATCTCTCTCAGAATATAGAGCTCAGCTGTATGATTACCTTAAAAGTGGAATGAATACCATTGCACCCAATTTAACTGCTCTTGTAGGGGAACTTGTTGGAGCTCGACTTATTGCTCATGGTGGTAGTTTGCTAAATTTGGCTAAACAACCTGGGAGCACAATTCAAATTCTTGGTGCTGAAAAGGTATATGATTTGTATTCGACACCTTGGTTTCCCATTCTTGCTATTGAAAATGTTTTGCGGTATGCTTGTTGGCGTTGTTTTCACCAACCATTCTAGTTGTACTACGTACATATGTGCTATTTTGGGTTGCTTAAAGTTGCATCATATATGATTGTAAATTGAATAATATGCTTATACATAGTTCTAGTCTTGGTTAAATAGCTCAATTTCCAATTGACATAAATATCTTTTGAGCTTCATGAGAAGCTTCAAAATTTAGTGTACACATCTCTGGTTCAGAAGGTGATGTGTCATGCATATATTCCCATGGTACATACTATTCAGGTGCTCAGACCTCTTTTGGAGAGGGCATTTATGCCTGATTCTGTACCTTTATTCTTCATATATTATACCTTCTCTAGACCTGAGATTTTCTATGAGTTGAATGCCTGAACTTTGAATAACTAGTTATATTGAATTCAAATTGAGTGTGATAGCTTGAGAATTTCAGACTATTTCTTTTACTCAGGCTTATACCTAAATAAGCTTGAGCTCATGGAAAATAGACAATTAGATAACATAATTTAACAAGTCAATACATTTCAGATCCTTGCATCGTAACCCATCTAACCTGACGTAGGAGATATTGTTTCTTTCTCTCTTCTGGCTATCTCTTCTCTTCATGCTGCGTGTCCCTTTTTCAGTCTTGTAGTATTCTGCAGCTATAATTCATTCCTAAGGCTGATCAAATCAGGCCCAACCTGATTTAGGATAATTCATTCCTAGTTCTACGTTCTTATAAGCACTCTTGAATGGCCTAGCTCTCTGACTGGGCCTATATGTAGATATGCAGGTTGTTTCATATAATTTAACAGTATGTGATGAAACATATGCAGGTTGGGAGCTCGACGACAGTGCCAGGGGCTGACGTGGCGCTCGAGAGCATCCACAACATCAAGGAAGCATTGCCTGAGATTTGGGAGGGTGGTGATGGCCAGTTGGATTCCGTCATTCCGTCCGCCTCAGTGGAAACTGTAGTCCTTGCTTAATTCTACAACCTATGTTAATGGTTTCTTTATTCCTTGTAGTGAGTGAGTGAGTGAGTGAGTGAGTTGGTCCATTTATGCGATGGCACCGTTTGTTATGAAAAATCTCGGATTGCTCTCAATTTTGTTCATGTCATGGAGATATTAATTAGGTGTGCGAAAATGTCACAATATGTTTATATATTAAGTGGTGATCTGGATTGTGTCTATATAGAGCATTAAGTAATGAATGTTTTGTTATCTGTTTTGAAGTGTTACATGCATGAATGGTGTCTTTTAAAGCCTTTTGAAAGGCGAATGCTAGCTCGACATTATCATCAAGTTTATCATCATTTTCTTTTGGTGTGTGATTGACATATGCTAAAAATTTGGAACCATTTCCTCTCGACTCGTGAAAAACATTCGGAACTTTCTATCGAAAACCTAGGTTTTGTTGTTTCTTAGTTGGCATTGGTGTATAAATCGTATTTGATCCGATAATTTGTTAAAAGTGCATTTGAATTGGCTAAAAGCAATGCTATTAGCCGAAGTCCTTTTTTTTTCTTTTTTTTTCCTTTTTTGAGAAAAGACAGTATGTTGCCACTTTATTCATAAGGAAAATAAACTCGGCTACAGATCTATTTCTTAGTTGGCATTGGCGTATAAGTCGCGTTAGATCTGATAATTTGTTAAAAGTGCATTTGAATTGGCTAAAAGCAATGCTATTAGCCGAAGTTTTTTTTTTCTTTTTTTTTTTGAGAAAAGACAGTATGCTACCACTTCATTCATAAGGAAAATAAACTCAGCTACAGTATGCTGCCACTTGTAATATACGAGAAATTTGAGCGTAAACATCGACCGAGTCAATAATACTTATTATTGGTGGCGATATTGTTGTCGCCACTATATTATTTAATTTTTTATTTTTTTTTTTGAAGATGCTTAGTAATTAGTGGCGACGAATATGTAGCCACCAATAAATAGGTAATAGCGGCGACAGTAAAATGTCGCCACCAATACTAATTATTGGTGGCGACATTTATGTCGCCTCCAATACTTATTATTGGTGGCGACATTATTGTCGCCACTATGTTATTTAATTTTGATTTTTTTTTTTTTTTTGAAGATGCTTAGTAATTACCGGAAAAAGAAAAAGATATAGTGGCGACAAATATATCGCCACGAATACTAATTATTGGTGGCGCGCCGGAAAAAGAAAAAGATGTAGTGGCGTCGGAAAAAGAAAAAGATGTAGTGGCGACAAATATGTCGCCACCAATTAATAAGTAATAGCGACGACAGTATAATTTTTGTCGCCACCAATAATTATTATTGGTGGCGACATTTTTGTCGCTACTATAGTTTTTATTTTTCCCTAATTTTTTCCTCCTTATTTTTCCACCAACCAAAATCCTTCTTTTTGATTTTTGATTTTTTAATTTTTTTTTGGTGATGCGAACCCGCGCCCTAACCCGCGCCCTAGGCCTTCTCTCTCAGTCACTCACTCCTTCTCTCTCAGTCACTCACTCTCTCTCTCTCTCTCTCTCTCTCTCTCTCCCCTTCCCCAAGCCCGTCGCCCCTCCGTCGCCCCTCGCCCCTAACCCCGCCGACCCACCGCCGCCCCTCCATCTCCTTCCCCAAGCCCGTCGCCCCTCCGTCGCCCCTCGCCCCTCACCCCGCCGACCCACCGCCGCCCCTCCATCTCCTTCCCCAAGCCCGTCGCCCCTCGCCCCTCACCCCGCCGACCCACCGCCGCCCCTCCATCTCCTTCCCCAAGCCCGTCGCCCCTCCGTCGCCCCTCGCCCCTCACCCCGCCGACCCACCGCCGCCCCTCCATCGCCCCTCCGACCCTCCGCCGCCCCTCCATCGCCCCTCCGCCCGTCGCCCCTCGCTCCTCCGTCGCCCCTCCGACCCTCCGCCTCCCCTCCATAGCCCGTCGCCCCTCGCCCCTTCGCCGTCGCTCCTCGCCCGTTGACCCGCCGTCGCCCCTCCGACGCCCCGCCGGATACTGATTTAGTGAAGTTATGCTAATGCATCATGTTTTGCTCATATTATGTTTTTTTTTTTCTGATAATCTTAGAAGAACATATCCGATAGAGTCTTAAGGAAGTTTGCCGCTGCAAAAAACTTAATTAAAACTCGAAACAAGACAAAAATAATATTAATTAAAACTCGAAGCACAATATGCATGCAAAAAACTTATGATAAACACATGACAAAATTGGATGCATGAAAAACAGGGCAAGCATTTCTTATCATTAGTAAGGTTTTACTTATGGCACATTGCTGCATAACATAACCCAGTACAAAGTTTTTAAAAGTGAACATTAGGTGAATCCTCACCTTCAAATTCCATCTGCTTTTCCCAAGTTGATCCATAGGAGAAGACGAGAATGCACTGCCATCAATATCACAAGCATACTCAACAAACTCTGTGCTCATGAGATTGCTAATTGATGCTGTAGATTATTAACTCGTTCCTACTAAATTGTTAATTCAGAGGTCTGTTGCCGGATGCTGTAGATTATTAACTTGGTTGATTGTGGTGACTGGTGAGAGAATAACATTGATGTGATCATGAGATTGCTAATTTCGTGCATGCGGATCTGTGTGTTTGGTTGCGTGATGATGCATTAGAGTTCTCACTTTGGATTGGAAGTGATGATTGTCCTGTCACTGTGTTTTAGCTTCATTTTCAAATTCCGAGTAATAGAATTTTGTGCTTGTGATACACATGTTCATGTTCATTTTGTATTTTTGATGATAAATTGGGTTGCGAATGAGATTTTGTAGTGAATGAGTGATTTTACTAGATACATGCGAAAAAAATGAAGCTGGTGCTTTTTTTTTTAATGCATTGTTATTGTGATATTGTCGGGTCACAAACAACTAGTGAACTAGGTGAGTTTATTTGTGTCAGATCTAAGTTGCTTCAAAAAGGTGAGGAGAAACAATAAAGGGTTGTATGCGCAAGAATTATAGCTTGTAATGTCCCTGCTTAAGTGTTTATTGATGCTAAACATGATTTCAGACAACAGATTGAAAAGTGAAAACAAAAGGTCAAGCTCAGCACAACCCAAATTGATGATAGAATTATAGCAAAGTCGATGCTCTTGTGGTGTGGTATGCTCTTGAGTCAGTAATTTTTCATTTTCAAGATATCGAATTAACAAAAATATTATGTTGTCTGTCACAGAAGAACTAGTGAACCTCAAACCAATCTCTCGATGTCTGCAAAGTGCGTTATTTCTGTTGAAATCTTGGTTGTGATAATTGAACCTTCCATTTCTTCATTGCAGGGAAGTACTTTTCTGGGATTTACCAGATTGTGCAAAGGTCTTGCTGTCATACTTATTGCTGGATTTGTCTTGCTGCAAGTTTGAAGAGTAAGTTGGATTTAAGTCACAAGTTTTGATTTTGAATTTCACGACACCTGAGTTTACAAGTTACACGACACCTGAGTTTATAAAGAGCCAAATTTATAATTGCGTAGAAAGATACAGCATATTAATTGTTCATGCACTATGTGAAGCAAACAACTGTTTTTGTTGTACTATGTGGCTTATTATACTCCGCTATTTATGGTCCAAAATATTACAAATATTTGTCAAATCAGTGTCTTTGCTGACTACCAAAACCACAAGCTCAACAGCTCAGTTATTTCATATTAAGTAACCAAAAAAGGGCATTTTTAAATAAAAAAAATACCGTTATTTACTAGCTTAAACTTTTAGAAAATAACGATTATCGTTTTCTACTAGCTTAAGCTTTTCGAGAATAACGGTTGTTTCACAAAATTTAACGAGTATGGACAACTTTGATCAATGCACATATTTTGGTCAACTTCAGTTGTTGGTCAACTTTGATCAATGCACATATGGTACTTCAGTTGTTGATTTGTATATCGTTTATTATTGTACTTCTTTTGTTAAGAAAAGTTGATATTGTTCTACATCTATGTTGTATTAATGCCTATATTCTGAGGTTCTTGGCAGTTACATTAGTTAGTCTTTTGCTAGGTGCTTAATTCTAATCTTGTATTCTTTATATACATTACTCAGTTACAATTGATTTAACAGTAAATGATTTTGTCAGATTTCTGATATTGAAAATCTGGTGGTGGCACCAATATCAAAAGCTTGATGTTAATTTTAGCTTTAACTTGCTCTAATATTTTACTTCATTTTAATATAGGAGGATGAGAATTGATAGAAGTTGGATGACACTTACTGAATCGAGCATGTAATGAATATGAAAAAGGGATTGACACATTTTTAGATTTGGCATTTAAAAGATTAGGAAATGTGAAAAGAATTCGTTGTCCATGTGCAAAATGTTGCAATGTTAGACTAAAAAGCCGAACAGAAGTAAAGTATGACTTATTTCGTAATGGAATTCTTTTGAGTTACACTAAATGGCATCATCATGGTGAATTATCAGATGAATCAATGGTGAAAGTGATGCGGATGATGCCAATACTCCTATAGATGAGAGATGCAAAAATATGGAAACAATGCTTGAGGACTTATTTGTGCATGAAGGAAAGTCCACAATTGATGAAATAGATGATAGAGAGGGTACTAATCCTGAGAACCTATTCCTGACGCTCAAAATTATTATCGATTATTAGAAGATTGTAAACAAGATATATATCCGGGTTGCAAACGATATTCCAAATTATCCGTTTTAGTACATTTGTTGAATCTCAAATGTCTCAATGGTTGGACTGATAAGTCAGTTACAATGTTATTAGAGTTTTTGATCGACTTACTACCAGATGGTGCAAATATTCCAAAATCCTATTATGAGGCAGAAAGATAATTAAAGATTTAGGATTGGATTATGTGAAGATTGATGCTTGCAAGAATGATTGTGTGCTTTTTTGGAAGAAATTTGCAAATAATCAAACATGCCCTATATGTGGTGAGTCTAGGTGGATCTCGAGTAACAGAGAGGAAAAAGTAAGACTTAAGAAAGCAAAAACAAATTCCTCAAAAGGTTTTGCGTTACTTTCCTATTACATCGAGATTACAAAGATTATACATGAATAAAGAGATGGCCAGTAATATGAGGTGGCATAGTGATGCAAGGCAAAACGATGGAATTTTACGGCATCCTGCTGATTCATCGGCTTGGAAGCATTTAGATCGTAATTATCCTGAGTTTGCCGTAGAGCCACGTAATGTAAGATTGGGCTTAGCAAGTGATGGATTTAACCCCTTCGGAAATATGAGCATCACACACAGTGTTTGGCCTGTTATTCTAGTTCCATACAATTTGCCTCCATGGTTGTGCATGAAAAGTGATTATTTTATGATATCACTACTTATTCCTGGCCCAAGAGCTCCCGGTAATGATATTGATGTATATTTGGAGCCTTTAATTGATGAGTTGAATGATTTGTGGGCAGAAGGGATTAGAACATATGATGCGTCCAAAAAAGAAAATTTTACTATGCGTGCTGCTCTTCTTTGGACTATAAATGATTTTCCAGCATACGCCAATTTATCTGGTTGGAGTACGAAAGGAGGTCTAGCATGTCCTTGTTGCAGCAAGGATATAGTTTCGATGAGATTGAAGTACGGGAAAAAAGTTTTGTTATATGGGTCATCGTCGTTTCTTGCCACTTAATCATAAATGGCGTAATGACAAAAAATCATTTGACGGAACAAAGGAGAATCGTCTTGCACCTAAGCCTTTAATCCGGTGATGAAGTGCTAGAGCAATTGAGTGAAATGAAGCAAATAACTTTTGGGAAAGTAAATAAAAAAAGAAAACGTTCTCAACTACAACTGCATTATTTAAATTGGCGAAAACATAGCATTTTCTTCAACTTGCCGTATTGGCATACGTTGTTGTTACGACACAATGTGGACGTTATGCATGTTGAGAAAAATATTGGTGATAATGTAGTTGGCACACTTATGAATACAGATGGAAAGTCCAAAGATACTCTAAATGCACGAAAGGATTTGATGTCGATGGGTTTAAGAAAGGAGCTTCACTTGATACCAATGGAGGGGAAGGTGATGGCCATACAAAATAAAATTGAAACAGTTGCTAGCAGCAAAACATATAAAATGCCTAGTGCTTATTACACATTTTCCAAAGATGAGAGGCAATTATTTTGCCAATTTCTAATGGATTTGAAGCTTCTAGATGGATTTTCATCAAACATTTCTAAATGTGTCAATAAAGAAGAAAGTAAGCTTCAAAACTTGAAGAGTCATGACATTCATTGTTTATTGCATCGGCACCTCCCATTAGCAATTCGCGGATTATTAAGGAAAGATGTTTCTAATGCCTTAATCGAGTTTAGTGCCTATTTTAGAGAATTATGCTCCAAATCATTGAGAGTGAGTGATTTGGAGCGACTTGAAAATTCAATTGCATTGACTTGTGCAAACTTGAGCGAATATTTCCGCCTGCATTCTTTGATATCATGGTTCACCTATCAGTTCATCTCGCAACTGAGGCGAAAATTGCTGGCCCTGTCCAATATAGATGGATGTACCCGTTTGAAAGGTATATTTTAATTTTTATATTTTTTTATAAGAATGTGATATTAATTTAACCATATTGAATAGGTACATGCGCACGCTCAAATCATATGTTCGTAATAAGGCTCGTCCAGAAGGATGTATAGCAGAAGGAATAATTGCACAAGAATGTGTAACTTTTTGTTCTAAATACTTGTATGACACTGAGACACGATTGAATCGTGTCGGGAGAAATTATGAGGGTGATCTGACAGAAAACAACTCCAGCTTGACAATTTTTTCCCAACGTGGTTCCCCTCTAAGTAATTCCAAAAATGAGCAACTATCTATTTCTGATTGGAAGCGGGCAACTATGTTTGTTTTAAAAAATTGTGAAGAAGTTTTACCTTATATTAGGTAAGGATTTAAATTCATTAGTGGTTCTAATTTGGATGATTTCTTTTTTTACTTTCTAATATCAACTTGATAATTTAATGCGTAGGGAACATATTGAAGAGGTTCGCAAAAAATACAATAGTGATGTAGAGCGGCGGCACGAAGAATAATTTTTAGCTTGGTTTCAAGCTAAAATAGCGGAGATGTTCAATAACCAAGATAAAATAGTATCACAAGATCTATTATATCTAGCCCGAGGTCCAGATAAGCGAGTGAATAAATATTTTGGATATTTAATTAATGGTTTCAGATTTCACACAAAAGAGCATGAGAAATATTTGAAGACACAAAATTGTGGGGTATTTGTGTCGGGAGATGATGGTCTAATCAACAAGGAATACTATGGGCAAATTTTAGATATCATTGAACTGCAATACCAAGGATCAAAAAAGGTTGCTTTATTTAAATGTCATTGGTGGGATGTGTACAACTGCAGGTCGTGGATATAAGGAGGACGAAAATGGTTTTTTCTTAGTTAATGCTGATCGTGAATTGTCCACTAATACAACTGATCCATATATATTGGCTTCACAAGCTCAACAAGTATATTATGCCAAAGATATAAAGGATTCTAAATGGTTAGTTGTTATCAAGACACAACCTCGGGATCTTTATGATGAGCCTAGCATAGAAAATAGTGCTACTAATCAAGAGAATTCTACAGCAATACCAATTCAAGAGAATGAGAATATAGGTAATTTCTATAGATTTGATAGCGATCAGGATGATTTAAATAATTTTGAGATGGCTAGAGATAATATACATGAGATTGTAAGTGAGGTCAATATCAATGTAACTACGCACGAAGAGGACCTCTAAAACTGTAACAGTGATGATAGCAATTTTTTGAACGAAACTTGACCTATCTTGTTCTCAGGTATTAATTTATTATTTATTATTTATTCTTGCAAATTTTAATTTGTGTTTAGTGATAATACTTGATAAGCTTGCTTTGACTTCTTAATATTTCATGTTTATGTGAATAATTGATTATGCAATATGATTGACAGGCAATGGTGGGGGAAAGGAACACTTCTAAAGCATCGGCGGGCTTTCAACATCAAAAGCCATGGCTTAGATCACAATCTCAAAGATCAGAACCTACTCCACCAATCAGTGAAGGGGAACATGTATTCCAAGATTCTCCTTCAACTATAATTGAGCAGCCATCATCTCCAATTGTTGCTTCTCCAGACATTAGCGCTACAGGGTTTATCACATAATTAATTATTATTATTAATTACATTCTATATAAGTAGAGCATCACTTTTCATTATCTTATACTAAATTTGCTATACATTATGTTGTAGCCAAGAAGAGAGGTAGGGGGCCTACAACCAATCCAAACGCGAAAAAGAGAAAGGAGGGTTCTAAAGGCGAAGTGCACATATCAAAGCGCTTGGGTCGAGCTGTGGGCGGTCAAGCGTTAACGGAATTCGTAACAGAAATGGGAGTGGTGTTGCGTCAATACGCACCACTTAATGTTCAGAAATGGGCTCAAGTGCCGACACATTATAAAGATCAGATGTGGGATCATTTAATGGTTTGATCTTTTACTTTAGTTTTCCTTTATCTTAGTATTATGCTTCTTGTTACCATTTTTATCTTATTACTTTGGTTTTTTGTTCAATTTTATCTTACTACTTTTTAGGAAAAATACAACGGCCTTGATGGCTTTAGAAAGGAAGTAATGTCCAATTTAAATCATCTGTATAGAGATTGGAGGCATCGCAAGCATCTCCATTATAAACAATTTGAGACAGATGAGGAAAGGTTGCAAAATTGTCCAATTGATATTTCAGAATCTGATTGGGCAACATTAGTAGAATACTTTGGCTCTGAACCATTTAAGGTTGTTAAATTTTTTTATACATATATCTATTAATTTAGAAGGATTATTATTATATTCAAATATAACCATATTTAATTTCTTGTAGAGCATGTCGGAGCGAAATAAAGCAAATCGTGCCAAACAATCAACGAGTTCAATCTGTGGCAGAAAATCATTTGCTTCTATTCTACATGATATGGTGATATTGTTAATTAAGTTAATTAATGGATATATTTTTATACTATATCCATTCTATGACATAAAATTTCTAATTTTTAATTGCAGAGAGATCCAAGAACGGAGGATGATCCTGATTTGGCCGAATATTGGAAGGCTACACATCAAAGAAGAACTAATGGGACATGGTGTTCTGCCAAAGCTCAAAATGCTCTGGTACAACAATCTTATTTCATAACACATCTCTAGTTCATACTTTGGTTTTATATGCTTAGACTAGTGAAAAAGAACATATTTCATGCAAATATATAAATGTTTCTTGTTACAAATGTATTTTATTGAATGCAGGATCAAATTGAGCGTGTAGCACAGTCCCAAGAAGAGTTAGGTGGTCCTCCATTATCAATATAAGAGCATTTAACACAGGCTTTTGGTGCACGTTCTGGACATCTTCGCGGTTTAGGATGTGGACCTAAGCCACTAAGTGCTAAGAATTTGACAATCAAAGCATCAGAAGAGTATATTGAGAGGCAAATTGATGTCTTGAAAGAAGAATTGAAGCAATCCCGACTGGAAATTGAAGAGAGAGCACAAAGGGAGAAAATTGAAAGAGATGAGAGGTTCAAAAAGGAAATTGAAGAAACTGAAGGACGCATTAAGGCACAACTACAAACTGAATTTAATGAACAATTAAAGATAATTGTTGAATTATATGGAGTGCCGCGTGCACCACCGCCTTCTTCTAGTCGAGGAGTGCCGACTACATCATCCCCTCCAAACGAAGGTAATTATATGCTCAATTTTACATTTTTAATTAAAGTGACATTGTTGGAGGTGCAACTGATTGTTTGAAACTGTTTGATAATGTTTATTTATTGCCAACTTCCAGGTTAACTATGCATGCAGGGAAGGAAATGAGTTCGCGCCAATGGTAGGCTTCTTCCTTACTACTCATCCAACTAAGGTACTATTTTTCACCATTCACACCTCCAAGCTTACAGCAATGTTTGAAAAACAGTGTAATTAATATACTACTTGATAATATCTACGAACAAATCAAGCGATATTTCTTTGGACAATACACAACTTGTTATGTGGTATCTTAATTAATTGGTTGCTTGGTATGTTTTGGTGGTTTAGTACCCTACAAAGCTCGTTGTTAGTAAGATGATTTTCTTTTATCTAAAAGCTAGTTTTGTTGTAGTGTGTGGGTGCATTGCTTAGGGTATGGCATTTTCTCATACTCTACTGCCGGTTGAGTTTCTTGAATGCGTATCGAAGTCGACTTAGCTGGATACCCACCCATAGTTGAAAAACTTTAACCAAGTAGTGGATTAAACATGCAAGTCTTGTTCAATTATAAAGATTTAATTAAATGCCTGTCTATGTGCTAATGTTCTCTCACATTAATTATTGAGGCATGGCAAGCTTCAATTTCAGTTTGTTTGATTGCCTGTTTGGTTTCGCTATTGGTTCATCTTATGTATGCCGGAAAGTAGAAGCAACCTTGCCCGTATAATATAAACTACTATTCAGAAAATACATCGAGTTCAGGGTTGCTAGTTGAGGATACAATATACTTGGCCTCCAATGACGGCCAAACATCAGAACAAGCTTCAGTTATCATAGGGTGAGTCTATAGTATACTGTCAGATATTTTCTTTAACGAGTACTGTATTGAAAGTCATACAGATGTTGGTTGCAGCTGCGGAAGGAGGCAAAGTCGTGGTTATTTGGATGGAGTTGCTCCAGACGGGCTTCTTGGTTTGGGATTTGGGGATATATCGGTTCCAAGCTTCCTTGCATGGGCTGGATTAGTACGGGATTCTTTTTCAATGTGCTTTCAGGAGGATGATTATGGAAAAATCTTCTTTGGAGACCAAGGTGTCTCTACACAACAATCTACTCCTTTCGTTCCTTCGAATGGAAAATAGTAAGTGCTTTGGAAAATACAATTTCTTGTATTGATGGACTGTCATTACAATATGTTTTGATTGCCTTATATTTAAGGACGCAATTGTTTGCTCCTTTTTGTGCTCTTTCCCATTTGTAAGAATTTTATCAATTTTTTTATTCAATTAATCTTTCTAGGTACCAATAACTTTGTCAGGATTTCTCCTGCTTTATGCTTTTGATTTGCTTATAGTTTGTAGCATGATCTTAAACAACATCACTTAATTGGAGGCTGTTTTATAGTCTTCACCTGATATACTGCGCTAGTGCTTAGAACAAGATCAATATCTTTGATCTAAAATTTTAGTATCATATCATCATATTTTGTGAGATTTTTATTTGTAGTCTTGATTTTGAGCCATTTCGATCATTGGGTAAATGATATTGAAAATCACAAAAATTAGTTTCTAGATATTTCAAATATTCTAAATCAAGTCTAACAGAGCGATCGTCCATTCGGAAAGTGCCAACATTAAAAACAACTTTGGAGCACGGAGGGCTCCGTACTTCTAAAAGCACACAAGTCCTACTATATATCTATATAAATCTAGAGCTAGGGTTTGTGTGCCTTTAGAAGAACATAGGTCGTTAAGGCACGCGAGGAGACGCCAGAGTACGGGACAGAGTTCCCCTGCCTTCCAAGCATCACATCAGTACAAATTGAGAGTTCATAAATCGGAACCAAATTCGTACACAAAAATTTGCAAAAACAAGGAATAAGAAAACATAAACAAACATCTATTACCAACCATTCATCTGAAACATACGCATTAACATTTTCTTCTTTCTCTGTAGCAGCATAAATATTATTACAATTTTTATTCCTTTACATTTTTAAACTTGCTGGCTACTGATGATGGAAGGATTCTAGTTGGGTCTCAACCTGGTAGGGCCCTATTCTTCCTGCATATAACATCACTCGCACGCTACGCGTGCCGTTCGCGAAAAGACACTGTCAATACGGAGGTGGGACTAAAAGACGTATTCCGTGGCCGTTCGGCCCCGGACCTGGGGGCCTCCCACTAGGTCAATCAAGGCATAAGTAGATAGATAAGGAAAACGGTAAAC
>JAQNDB010004129.1:0-25418 GCA_029204045.2 Tillandsia leiboldiana | reverse complement strand
TTTTCTGGGCAGACGGTCGGGGCTCGCGGGTATTTTTGGTTAATAAAGCTCGCGAAACGGAGACCGGCGGCGGATCGGTTCGGATTCCGACCCCCGGATCTCCCAGAATAAATTCCGGAAGCTGGGAAGTAGCCCGAGTGACCTGCACAATTACGGGGGCGGACCGACTCGGGTCCGCGTGCCAGATCGATTTTAGTTGATCAATGTGGGGTTTAAGCCACCCCTGTCTGTTTTCTTTTCACTCGAGGGTTAAATTAATTTGGAGTCCAAATCCACTAGCCCAAAACGTCTAAGTAGTGGCCTTGGGAATAGGTTACCCTAACCTTCGCTCCCCCTCCTTGGGCGTATAATATCCGAGCGTGGACGAGGAGCGGGTCCCAAAAACCCTCGTCCTTTCCATCGGCCGTCGTGGAAGAGAAGAGAGGACGATGCCTCCACGCAAAGACCGACGAACGCGAAGAGGACGATCCCTCTCCTTCGCCGGTACCGACCAAGACAATGTGAGCCGTGTTTTCGTTTTCTTTCTTGTCTTTCTCGTCACGTGCGGGGAGGGGAAGGGGAGTTTCTTGACTCGCGGGAGAGGGAAGGGGGGGGGCACCGCGCGGTGCCGGGGCCCGCGCTGCGGGGTTTGCCGGTGCGGGTACGGGCGCCGCATGCGGTGGTGGCGCGGGGCAGCCCGCACATGCGAGGCGCCGCCGGACAGCCGCGGCGCGCGTCGGGGGGGTTCGGTCGCTGCCGTCGGGGGCCGGCCGGTGTTGGGGCTTTTCCTTACTTCGCGTTTTAAGGTTCTTGACCTCCCCGCCGGGGATCCCGTCTTGCAGCTTCGGGGAGCGCGCCGGACGCGGGGAGCCGAGCGTGGTTTTTCTACTGGCGAAGGTGGGTTGTTTTTCTTTATTCCTAGCTCTAAATTCTATCTTATTGGGAGGGGTCTATTCTAAGTGTACTGGGTTACGCTAATGACGGCTGTGAAAGCTTATGCTGTGTAGTGGGTTTCGCCTATAATGACTAGCGTCGATCGCCGCCGGTGTTCTTCTTTTTCAACCCTTATATGTCAGCGGGCACCCTTCGAGTGCGCGCAGTATTACCTGTGTTTTCGATATGTCACTTTAACCTCATTTACCTCTTTACCTCATCTACCTCATTACTCTTATTATTCTTATTGTGATACTGACATGATGGTGGTACGGTTACTGGGCTCGAGGTTGCCCACACGCGCACCCGCGGTTTTGGCCACCGCAGAGGGTGCGACTTTTCCGGAAAAGAGGTCGTAGAACACGTGTTTAACCACGAGGTGACGTAGTGGGGGCACCTTATTAGTTGTGGGGTTGAGGCGCCTAGGTGCGAGCGGATGCGACCCGCCGGTTTAGTTGTCCGGCGCGGTCGCGGTGTTTGCAGGTACGGTATGGGGCCGTCGGTAGTGGACCGACGCGGCCGGGTATTACAGGATGCAGATATACAGGTACCTTTTCCCCCCCTTCCCAAAAGGGTGGTGCTCGGTTGTCGCCACGGTTTGTTTTTATTATTTTCCCTTGCACGGCGTTTATTAGTCACTGACTCCCCACTTCGTGACAGGGCCCAGGCGAGGGGAGGTAGGTGGCGGTGAGGACGGGGCGGACACAGCGGACCGTTGGAGACCCTGAACTTTATACTTTCCTTTTCTTTTCAGCTTTTCATTATTTGTGGGCATGTGTGGAGGTTCCGATACCCTTGTGGGGTCGACGTAGATGTCGGTATTTGATTTTCTGTTTATGCACTACCTTCTCCTTATTCCTACTGGCCATTTGAAAGCGAAACAAAAACAAAGAAAAGATTGCGAAAACCGTTTTCAAATCTAAGTGTCGTGTGGGCACCGTTTCAAAACCCTGGGGTTTCTGCTGATTTCGAAACCGTTTTCAAAACTTAAGTGCCGGGTGGGCACTCCTTTAAAAACCGGGATTTATCCTTTCAAGTTGAAGTGGCCATGCGCTTAAATATTTAGAATACTGGTTGTATGAAATTGAATGTTGTGATTGAATGGTTATGTTTGCTTGGGAGATGTATTCAACCACACGCCGTGCACGTACAGGGGAGACTCTGTCCGTTTGCAGAGAGATCCTGATGTGCGGCGGGTCTGGGCACGCACCGGGAAAGAAAGAGACCTTTCAAAAAAAAAAAAAAATGCCGTTTCCGCTAAACAAACCCCCGGGGCGTGACAGATTAAGATGGTATCAGAGACCTTCATTCAATCACAACAGCTCGTTGCCGACATACGTGGGAATGCCTCACATACCTACGAATAAATGAAATGGGTGGGGCATAGGATTTTAGAACGTGAGTGAACGGGGGCGGGAGTTTGAATCTTTCTCGCATAAAAGGGTACACTGGTTGTAGTTACTGTCTAATTTTGACCTCTTTGTGAGCGACAGATATGCCGTACAAGGTCATCGGCGGGGGACGCACGAGGCGGATGCGTACAACGTCAGACTGGCCCGCGGAGAACCAACCTCCTGCAGGCAGAGCAATTGCGGGAAATGCGGGGCCAGATTGGATACCCTCACCGATCACGTACGCCAGATTGACGCAGCAGCAGGCACGCAACCCTGTGACGGCCGCCCCGGTCCCTCCGCCGGGGCCGACAGCACCGGCCGCGGCACCGCCGACAGCACACCACCAGCGGCGGACTACGGGGCCGCGCCAGGGGACAACTAGCGGGTTATTCTGGAGGGAAACGGTGGTCACGCCTACCCCTATCGCGGCTGCCGCCCGCCACGAGTGGAGG
Source organism: Tillandsia leiboldiana (assembly GCA_029204045.2). Lineage (NCBI taxonomy): Eukaryota > Viridiplantae > Streptophyta > Magnoliopsida > Poales > Bromeliaceae > Tillandsia > Tillandsia leiboldiana. The sequence goes on along the minus strand of JAQNDB010004129.1, from coordinate 22,660 downwards.
GGGGTTGTGATGACGAACGGGATCGAGTGCGGGCCAACTTGAAGGACTTTAAGAAGCACGACCCGCCCACGTTCGAAGGGGACACGACAGATCCGTGGGTCGTGGAGAACTGGGTGGGGTCAATGGAGAAACTCTTTGAAGACTTACTTATGGAGGATCACGAGCGGGTTCCCCTAGCAGTCCATTGCTTGGAAGGGAATGCCCGCTTGTGGTGGAAGACGATACGCCCCGATCCTGCTAAGGGTACCGCTCTTCCGTCCTGGACAACTTTCAAGAAGGAGCTGTTCGAGGCCTTCTTCACCAGCAGCGTCAGAAAAAGTTGGAGGATGACCTAAACCACATTCAACAAGGGGACCGGACGGTCATGGAATATCAACGGGAGTTCGTCCGACTCGTAAAATTGCGTCCCGTTCGTCGCACGGGACGAGGCTCACAAGGCACAACTCTTCGTCGATGGCCTGCGAAGCGACATCTTCGAGGTGGTGAACGCGGCTGGCCTGCATACCTTTCAGGGAGTGGTCGACAAGGCCACCACGGTGGAGCGGGTTTCGCTGTGACCCGGGCCAGAAGGGAGAACGCGGCGCGGCTAAGGGATCAGAAGCGACACCAGCAGGCTGGGGGGAGGGTTCTTCCAGCGGGAGCCGACCCCCCAAAAGATGGAGACCGCCGACAGGGCCCCGGGGCGCGCCAACAGGAGGGCCGCAGGCCGTGGAATAGGCCTTGTGTCCATATGCGGGGGAGGACACCTGACGGGGAGAGTGCCCCCAAAGAGACGACCATTGTTTCAGGTGCGGCAACCGGGGGCACTTCCGCCGCAACTGCCCCTTAGGCGGGGGATCGGCGCCCATGGGGGCACCTACGGCCCAGGCCACAGCACTCCGGGCGGGGGAAAGCTCCTATGGCGTCGGCTTCCAGACCCCCCGCACCACGGCGTGAGGAGGACCGCAACCCAACAGGCGGGAGGGTTTTCTCAATGACCCGCCAAGGGACTGACCCACCGGATGGACGCCCTTGCAGGTACTACTTCCGTTTTGAATTCCCGTGCTCGAACTCTTTTCGATACCGGAAGCAACGCACTCGTTCATTTCTCGTGAATTCGTTTTCACGCATCACCTCGAGGAGACACCCCTCCAAGCCTCCTTGACGGTGCAAACGGCGGGAGGGACTCTGGAGGCGACCAGTTTTGCGGCCGCCTGCCCGATTATGTTGGGACGGTTGGCCTGCCCTTGGGACTTGGCGGTGATCCCTTTGAAGGAGTACGACGTGGTGTTGGGCATGGACTGGCTCACAAGGTACCAGGCACTCATGATTGCGACAAGCGACAATTGCGGCTACAAGAACCGGGCTTCCCCGAACATGTGTACATAATGGGCAAGAGCATCTCCTTCCCGGCGGTTATTTCAGCGGCACGGGCCAGAAGACCTGGTTGAGGGGGGGGTGCGTGGCCTATCTAGCATCGGTGGATTTGGCCACTCGACCCTCGACGACACTTGCAGATATCCCAGTGGTGAGGGGACTACCCTGACGTATTCCCCGCGGAGTTGCCGGGGATGCCTCCGGAGAGGGAGGTAGAGTTCCCTATTGAGCTGCTACCAGGCACGCAGCCTATTACGAAGGCCCCTTACCGAATGGCCTTCGCGGAGCTGAAGGAGCTTAAGGCACAACTGGAAGATCTCTTGGACAAAGGGTTCATCCGACCGAGTGTGTCACCCTGGGGCGCACCGGTACTCTTTGTACGGAAGAAAGATGGAAGCCTGCGGCTCTGCATTGACTACAGAGGGATAAACAAAGTCACGGTGAAGAATAAGTACCCCCTACCCAGAATCGACGACCTCTCTCGATCAGTTACGGGGAGCGACGGTCTTCTCCAAAATTGACCTACAATCGGGCTATCATCAGCTCCGAGTTCGAAATGAAGATATCCCCAAGACTGCCTTCCGGACTCGATACGGCCACTACGAGTTCACGGTGATGCCTTTCGGGCTTACGAACGCCCCCGCTGTTTTCATGGACATGATGAACCGGATCTTTAGATCCTTCTTGGATCGGTTCGTGGTAGTCTTCATCGACGACATCCTGATTTACTCCACTACCGACGAGGAGCACGAGGACCATCTACGGACGATCCTGCAAACCCTCAGAGAGCAGAAGCTGTTCGCTAACTCAAGAAGTGTGAATTCTGGCTGCGGGAAGTTGGCTTCCTAGGGCATGTGATCTCGGCACAGGGGATCGCTGTGGACCCCAAAAAGGTAGAAGCAGTGGTAGACTGGCGGCCGCCGACGTCGGTGACAGAAGTGCGAAGTTTCTAGGGCTGGCAGGATACTACCGGCGTTTCGTCGAGGGTTTCGCAAAGATCGCTACCCCTTTAAACCGATTGACCAGGAAAGGCGAGAAGTTCATATGGACGGCCAAGTGCCAGGAGAGTTTTGAGGAACTCAAGAAGAGATTAACTAAGGCACCAATACTAGTGCTGCCGACGCCCGGGGAGGATTATGAAGTGTACTGCGACGCGTCAAGGATCGGTCTTGGAGGTGTTCTGATGCAACAGGGGAAGGTGATCGCCTACGCGTCCAGGCAGCTGAAGGACTACGAAAGGAACTACCCGATACACGACTTGGAATTGGCCGCCGTGGTCTTCGTTTTGAAACTGTGGAGGCATTACCTCTTCGGAGTCCACTGCAACGTTTTCTCAGATCATCAAAGTCTTAAGTACATCTTTACCCAAAAAGAGTTAAACTTGCAGCAGAGACGGTGGCTCGAGTTGCTGAAGGATTACGACTTGACGATCCAATATCACCCCGGGAAGGCAAATGTGGTGGCAGACGCACTGAGCAGAAAAGGGCATCGGGACGGGGCGTCGGAGAGCGCGCTGACAAAGCAGGACCACCTGATCGCGGAGTTCGCGCGAATGCAGTTGGAGGTGGTGCCTGCGGGCACAGTTCTGCAACTCCTAGCCTTGGTGGTCAAGCCGACGCTATTCGAGAAGATCCAGGAGGGACAGCAGACCGATTTACACCTACAGCGCATACGAGACGAGATTCCCCAGGGTCAGGGGATTGACTTTGCGGTGAAAGACGACGGCACCCTATGTTTCCGCGGGCGGGTCTGTGTGCCGGATTCACCAGAGTTGAAGAATGAAATCTTAGCGGAGGCACATCGAGCCCCTTATGCGGCACACCCGGGGGGCACGAAGATGTACAGGGATCTCAAACGGACGTTCTGGTGGCCTAAGTTAAAAGAAGACGTGACGCGATACGTAGCCCACTGCCTTGTATGTCAACAGATAAAGGCCGAACACCAGCGACCAGCAGGGAAGCTACAGCCCTTACCGGTACCAGAGTGGAAATGGGACCAGATCACCATGGACTTTGTCACTGGATTCCCACGTTCACAACAGGGCCACGACGCGATCTGGGTTGTAGTTGACCGGTTAACCAAGTCAGCACACTTCCTACCAATTCACACCACTTGGACCCGCGAACGGCTAGCTCAAGTCTACATCAGCGAGATCGTGAGACTGCATGGGGTACCGGCATCGATCACCTCGGACAGAGACACGCGCTTTGTCTCGAAGTTTTGGCAAAGTCTCCAGCAGGCCATGGGGACCAGATTACATTTCAGCACCGCCTTCCACCCTCAGACGGACGGACAGTCAGAGCGCACGATACAAACCCTAGAAGACCTGCTTCGCGCCTGTGTGCTTGATTGGGGAATCGGTTGGTCACGCTACCTACCTCTCGTGGAATTTGCCTACAACAACAGCTACCAGGCCAGCATTCGGATGGCGCCCTACGAAGCACTGTATGGAAGGCGCTGCCGATCCCCGATCTGCTGGGACGACTTAGGAGAGCGGAAATTTTTGGGGCCCGACTTAGTGGAAGAAACTGAAGAGAAAGTGCGCCTTATCAGACAGCGCTTGCTGACCGCCCAGAGTCGACAGAAGAGTTACGCATACCAGAGGCGCCGGGACTTGGAGTTTCAAGTGGGGGAACATGTGTTTTTGCGGGTCTCGCCATCCAGAGGAATCAGGCGTTTCGGGCTAAGGGGCAAGCTGAGCCCACGGTTTGTGGGGCCATTTGAGATTTTAGAGCGTATCGGCCCAGTAGCTTACCGCCTCGCCCTACCACCAAACCTCGACCGAGTCCACGATGTGTTCCACGTATCAATGCTTCGGAAATATCTCCCCGACCCATCACATGTCCTGGACACCTCTACACTCGAACTTAAGGAGGACCTGAGCTTCGAAGAAACCCCAGTGAAGATCCTGGCAAGGGAAACAAAATCACTGCGGAATCGAGCCATCCCCTACGTGAAGGTACTCTGGAGCAACCATGAGGAGCGAGAGGCAACATGGGAGCTGGAATCTAAAATGAGGGAAAACTACCCGAACCTATTCACCACCATCCGGGTCTGAGTTTCGAGGACGAAACTCGTTTTTAGAGGTGAGTGGTGTAATAACCGCGGATTTATTTTGCCTTTCGGGACTTTCCGTCGATTTTTTTTGAACCGTGTGGTTGACAATAGGGGTGCGAGGGTAATTTTTCCTTATTTTTCTGGGCAGACGGTCGGGGCTCGCGGGTATTTTTGGTTAATAAAGCTCGCGAAACGGAGACCGGCGGCGCGATCGGTTCTGGATTCCGACCCCCGGATCTCCCAGAATAAATTCCGGAAGCTGGTAAGTAGCCCAGGTGACCTGCACAATTACCGGGGGCGGACCGAACTCGGGTCCGCGTGCAGATCGATTTTTAGTTGATCAATTTGGGGTTAAGCCACCCCTGTCTGTTTTCTTTTCACTCGAGGGTTAAAATTAATTTTGGAGTCCAAAATCCACTACGCCCAAAACGTCTAAGTAGTCGGCCTTGGGAATTAGGTTTCCTAAACCTCGCCTCCCCCTCCTTGGCGTATAATATCCGAGCGTGGACGAGGAGCGGTCCCCAAAAACCCTCGTCCTTTCCATCGGCCGGCGTGGAAGAGAAGAGGTCGATCGCCTCCCCGCAAAGATCCGACGAACGCGAAGAGGACGATCCCTCTCCTTCGCCCGGTACCGACCAAGACAATGTGAGCCGTGTTTTCGTTTTCTTTTCTTGTCTTTTCTCGTCACGTGCGGGGAGGGGAAGGGGAGTTTCTTGATCTTCGTCGGAGAGGGAAGGGGGGGGGCACCGCGCGGTGCAGGCCGCGCATGCGGGGGTGCCGTGCGGGGCGCCCGCATGCGGGGTGGCCGCGGGGCAGCCCGCACATGCGAGGCGCCGCGCGGACAGCACGGCGGCGCGTGGGGGGGTTCGGTCGCTGCCGTCGGGGGCCGGCCGGTGTTGGGGCTTTTCCTTACTTCGCGTTTAAAGGTTCTTGACCTCCCCGCCCGGGGATCCCGTCTTGCAGCTTCGGGGAGCGCGCCGGGACGCGGGGAGCCGAGCGTGGTTTTTCTACTGGCGACAGGTGGGTTGTTTTTACTTTATTCCTAGCCTCTAAATTCTATCTTATTGGACGGGGTCTATTCTAAGTGTACTGGGGTTACGTAATGACGGGTGAAAGCTTATGCATGTTAGTGGGTTCGCTATAATGACTAGCGTCGATCGCCGACGGTGTTCTTCTTTTTCAACCCTTATATGTCAGCGGGCCACCTTCGAGTGCGCGCAGTATTACCTTGTTTTCGATTATGCACTTTACCTCATTTACCTCATTTACCTCATTTACCTCATTACTCTTATTATTCTTATTGTGATACTGACATGATGGTGGTACGGTTACTGGGCTCGAGGTTGCCACACGCGCACCCGCGGTTTGGCCACCGCAGAGGGTGCGCTTTTCCGGAAAAGAGGTCGTAGAACCCGTGTTTACCCACGAGGTGACGTAGTGGGGGGCCCCTTATTAGTTGTGGGGTTGAGGCGCCTAGGTGCGAGCGGAGCGACCCGCCGGTTTAGTTGTCCGGCGCGGTCGCGGTGTTGCAGGTACGGTATGGGGCCGTCGGTAGTGGACCGACGCGGCCGGGGTATTACAGGATGCAGATATACAGGTTACCTTTTCCCCCCCCCTTCCCAAAAGGGTGGTTGCTCCGGTTGTCGCCACGGTTTGTTTTTATTATTTTCCCTTGCACGGCGTTTATTAGTCACTGACTTCCCACTTCGTGACAGGGCCCAGGCGAGGGGAGAGGTAGGTGGCGGTGAGGACGGGGCGGACACAGCGGGACCGTTGGAGACCCTGAACTTTATACTTTCCTTTTCTTTTCAGCTTTTCATTTATATTGTGGGCATGTGTGAGGTTCCCGATACCCTTGTGGGGTCGACGTAGATGTCGGTATTTGATTTTCTGTTTATGCACTACCTTCTCCTTTATTTCCTACTGGCCATTTGAAAAGCGAAACAAAAACAAAGAAAAGATTGCGAAAACCGTTTTCAAAATCTAAGTGTCGTGTGGGCACCGTTTTCAAAACCCTGGGGTTTATGCTGATTTCGAAACTCGTTTTCAAAACTTAAGTGCCGGGTGGGCACTCTTTAAAAACCGTGGATTTATCCTTTCAAGTTGAAGTGGCCATGCGCTTAAATATTTAGAATACTGGTTGTATGAAATTGAATGTTGTGATTGAATGGTTATGTTTGCTTGGGAGATGTATTCAACCACACGCCGTGCACGTACAGGGGAGACTCTGTCCGTTTGCAGAGAGATCCTGTATGTGCGGCGGGTCTGGGCACGCACCGGGAAAGAAAGAGACCTTTCAAAAAAAAAAAAAAAATGCCGTTTCCGCTAAAACAAACCCCCGGGGCGTGACAGTACTCACCAAATCTAAACTGACTGCCGCAAAGGGTCCAGTCAAACCTGCGCCCACCTACTGCCGCACATCCTCAACAGGACGGGTCTACCGTAGGGTGTCCGTGACTGCCAAAACTGGCCCAGCCAGAGGGACTGCGTCGACAAGTCGCGATAGCAAGTAATAGGCCCAACTCCGGAGTGGCACTCGAGGGGCGCGACCCCAACGAGGAAAGTATCAGCGCATCTCTGTCGAGCTCGAATATGGCTCATGCAGGCTAAAGTCCAAACCACGATCACAAGATCGACTAACAACACCAACGCTCACACACAGGCTGGAAAACCACACGGCCGGGGGCCACCGTCAACCAGACGGCTCCCACAACAGGACACTAAACTCACAGGAAAGACCGACACCATAAGGGTTCGAAAACCCGATAGACCGGTGCTAAGAACCCTATCAAACAAGAACAGACTCTAGGCTCCGCCTATCGAAGTTCCCGACCCCCTTATAGTCCGGGAAAGCAAAACCTCGGTACGACATGCCGAAAGCACCGACAGGGCCCGAAAGTCCCGGGAGACCTACACCTACAACCCTATCAAACAAGAACAGGTTCCAGGCTCGGCCCCCGTGGCTTTCGTCCCGACAAAGGAACGGCCCCTAGAACCCAAATCACTCGAATCCTTTCGAGTGAGGAGATTTACCAGAAAAGGTGACATTTGTTATTGAAAATCATTTTGATCTAGAAGAAATCCATATTTAATGATTTTAGTTCTTTTTAGGAAAACAGTTAGAAAAATAAGTGTTTTATCCAAGCCCCGAAGGGCTGATGCCTTTGTCCAATCAAACAAGAACAGACTCCAGCGGCCCTTCGATGCTTGGAAGAAAATATTGGTAGGCTAAAATCATGTGTATGTCGAAAAGGGTTCTGGGTTCTAGGTCCGGCTAACACTAGTAACTACTGCCACTAACACAGTGGCGACAACCCCAACCAGGGAAAAACAAGATCTCCCGGGTCCACCATTTATCCCAAACGGTTCCCGATACAGACAAGCGAACCACAATATCTACCAGACCCCACTCAGCTCCCAAGCACGAGTGCAAATGCATCCCACACTAAAAATGAAGTCCCGACCGCTCGGCCCACTACCCGGGCGAGGATAACACTAAGTTCAGGAATGAAACATAAAGTGGGGATGTCTAAACATAAATAACCCTAGCCCAAGTGAGGGTTTTCTACTGGTCTGGTTACACATGCAACATATGACGGGGGTGCTAGGTCAGGTTCCAAGATAATAAAATATTTAACATGTGGTAGGAAGCAGAAGAGATCATACGATCATCAGATAATTACAAGAATAATATCATTCGAATTCTAGCATGCTACCCAAGTCCAATCACTATCATGCATGATTCTATATCAATAGAATTAGAGCACAATCCATAGATCTTGAAAGCAAGCCACCCACCTGAAACGCTAACTGTCCGGAGTCGTACAACTGAGAAAACCAGGAAAATAACAGCTCTATGTCCAACAGGTTCAGCACAGTCCACAATCCCTCCCGGGTACAATACAAAGTCCACAAATACACATCAACTCCAAAACTGCCCATAAAAATATACACAGAATTTCAGTCCCAAAGATGTCCCTTTTTCACCTACTGAAAATGCCTAGAAAATTCTCAGGAAAATATCACAGCGATCCTCGCGTCGATATCTTCGAAACGGTACCCTGCACGCCCAAATCCGAGTTCCGAAGGTCAAGATACAAATTCGGCAAGGTGGTGTACTCGAAAGATTTCTGCACCAAAACTGTAGCACTGAATACAGGAAAAGCGGGATTTTCACCTCCAATAGAAACTCTGGAAAAATCCAAGAAAAATACAAGCTTGTTCCTTGTGATCTGTAGATGAAAAACTTGTATAAGCACGCCTCAATCCGACGCTCGTACGCAAAGATACGGCCAAAACACTCTGCTCTGTCACAGAAATCCACACAGAAAAAAGGGGTCACGTGTTGCCTCGTGATCCGTGCCAAAACCTCGAAACAGAAAGGTGCAATCAAAACAAAAGATGAAGCCCTACCTCTTAGGAGTCCGTCGGCGCAAGAATCACAGAAAAAGGATCTCGGGGTAGACCAGGGGAGCTAAAACACTGCTGCTGCGCCGAAGAAGAACACAGGAACCACAACCTCGCGCCGCGCCGTAAAATAGAGAACCTCGGGATTCGAGACTCCAAAAATTCTTAAACTCCGCAGGAAGATCAAGGATTAAGAGAGGAAAAATTCATCAAGAGGAAGCTCGGGGAGATCTTGCACAGACTGAGAGAAAAAGGGCTGCAAAGAGGGCTCGGGCTGCCTATTTATAGGCCCAAAGAAACAATTCGGATAATACCAAAATTGTCCCAAGATTCGGGCGGCTACAGTGCGGCCCAGCCCGGGATTCGGGCGGCTACAGTGCGGCCCAGCCCGGTTTCGGGCGCGCACAGTGCGGCCCGGCCCGGCCGGTTTCGGGCGTGCACAGTGCGGCTCGGCCCGGCCCAGCCCGCACACGGGATCCAGCCGGACACCTGCTTGGTCCGACCCGCGCCGGCGCCCGCCACGTGTCCCCCGAACACGCTGCAGCCGTGCAAGCCACCGCGGAGAGCGCCACGTGTCCCTGCCCGCGTCAACGCGGTAGGTGGCGCCCGTGAATCAGCGGGCGCCACGTGGCACCGCCCACGTCGCCCGCGCCTGCCCCGCGTACGGCCACCTGCCCGCAGTACGGCCCCTGCCCCCGACACCTGCCCCGCGCGCTGCATGGACCGCGCTGTCACGTGTCGATCGTGTTGGTTCGACCGTGACATCCTTGGGGGCCACTTTTGGATGACATTTGGTAGGCATTTGGGTTGACAGAGTTCGGGTTTGCGAAGTTGGGACAATCCGTCAGGGTTGAGCCGCGGGCGAACCAACGGAGGCAATTCCCTAGCAATGGCCCATGCCATGACCATGAAAATGGTGCCGCATGCGGGGTTTCAAAACGTACCCCTCGGTGAGCACCTTTGTACCCCCGGGGTGCCAAAGGGGTGGATGCCTCGTGGGTTATTTAGAGGAGGGGTTGGACACTTGCGAAGTGGCCCCGACTCCCCCGTTGGCCTATAGGACATAGGCCATCCCTTGGCGAGCGGAGTCGCCAAGCCTAAGTTCGTGTGAGCGGGATTTGATGGTTGTTGAGCACACGGGCTTAGGGTAATGCCAAAGACACGAGGTCGACGGCATTACGGAGCGGGGTTGGCCCAGAGGTTTTGCCTCTAGGTTCGCTTGCACTACCTTATGCCGTTTCGGATCTCTGTAGTGGAGCGAACGAGCGGATGAGGGACAGTCTTGTGAAAGGTTGGTCCGCCTCAATGGACAAGGCTTGCGAAGGCATGTGGGTGCCTAGCGGGGATTCGTGAGGCGCGAGGCCTACAAAGGTTGCAAGGCGAGGGAACGGTCGGTCCGCCGTAATGGGCAAGGCTCGCAAAGGCAGTGGTGCCGAGCGGGGATTCGTGCGGCGCGGCCCACGAAGTAAGAGGAGGCAATCGATGCTGGTTTTCGTTAAGTGAGCCATGGAGAGGACCGAGGGTGTTGGCGGCCAAGCATGGTCGGGCAATGGAGGTGCCGAATGGCTAGCGGAGCGGAGCGAGGCTGATTCGATTATGAGCGACATCCGTCAAGCAACCTTGGATGCTGGGCCGAGTGTGTTGGCGGCCAAGCATGGTCGTGCAACGGAGGTGCCAAGGGGTTGGCGACGCGGGGAGAATGTCGCTAGGTTGGCAAACCCTTGCGAAGGGAACACACGCGGGAACAAGTAGTGTGGGGTATTCGGGAAGCGGACCTCGGACCGAATCGGGAGCGATGACGGAACTAGGTGGCCGGCGGAACGGGACATGCCCGACCTGACTATGGATCCTGTCGTGGGAGTTGCGGGGCGCGCGGCGCCTTGGCAAGGCAATGGGCTGGCGGACGGGCGAGATGCGCGGGACGGGTCGCTCGGTTAAGCAGACGAGCGGAACGCGCAAGGGCAACTCGCTCGGGCCCATTCAAATGGACTAAGTTGTGAGAACTTGTATTGTCCTGAATGCTTGCTTCGGAGGCACAGGGGCATTCGGTTAAGTAGCACTCTCGAGGAGAGTTTGTCCGGCTAGGCGGAATATACTCGGCTTGAAGGCCAGCCTCGGTGGCGGGGTTGTTTGTTCGGAACTCGCGGAGTTTGACAAAGGGTTCGACGTAAGGCGGCACCGGGCAGTCAGGCTCGTGGAGGAGCATGCTTGGTTAATGCTTGAGTTTGGATCCCGCTGTTTAAGTTCGAGGGCGTGTCCGTGGCAAGGGGACTCGGGAAGGCTGGCTCGGGTGTGCGACACTTGAGCGCCGCATGGGGTAATTTTAAGGCGAAAAAGCTGACCCCGTGACAAGTGGTATCAGAGCTAAGTTGAGCTCATGGGTTGAAGATTTGGCCGGAAGGTGCGACCTTGGCGGCGAAGTTGGTGTGAGTGGAGTCACTCCAACGAAGGTACTAGGCGTCGGCGAGGCACTGTGGCGGTACTACGCTTGTGGGAGATGCGGAGTCAGAGTGCAGCGGATTCTAGTACAATACTTGTAAAAATGGCTAAGTCCGGAGTCGCGTGGCAGGCGACGAGGCAATGATTGGGAGAATCATTATGTGGTCCGTGGTCGCGGTTACTACGGAGTGGAATTAGGCGGGTGCCTAAGGAATCCGAGCTCGTGAAGTGGTGTTCGCGGCTTGGGAAAGAGAGGAACACATTGTGCGACGATGTGCTTCCGGGATTGTGGTCTTGCAGTGGATGAATCTCTAGAAGGGAAGGATTGGGATGCAGCACACGCGGCAGAAGGGTTTCTTCGTAGTGACTGAGTTTAAGTGTTTCAGTACAAGAAGATCGATGGGAGATCGATTACTCTTCGAGTGTGTACCCATGAATTGAAAAGAGTTATCTCGATGCGAGAAAGAGATCGCAATTGAACCTGTACTCCTAGGGTAAGGAGAAAAGTCTGTATCTGGGCAGGGGGGTGACAGCGTTGATTGTTCAGAACAGCATCCACGTGTACAATGGACGAATGACGTGGATCCCGCTGATGGGTGTAGTCAAGGTTGTGGTAGAACCGAAACTCGCGCAGCGGAAGTGGGCATTGCGAATGCCTGGATTTGGTCTGAGTGCGCTCGGCGGAGCTTGCGACTCAGGGTGGGGGAGCACATTTGAGCAGAATGTGGCCCCGATGTTTGGTAACTTGATAAGGGGATCTTGTCTAAGGAACGTGGCGGAGAAAAACACACATGTCAGAGGAGTTAACTTCGTGGAGCACAAGTTGGGAACCAAGACTGATCGGGTCCGTGGCAGTAACAGCTAAGCTTTGGGCTAGGTTGTGAAGTGGGCCAAGGGTTGCTGGATGGTTTGGTGTTTCTCACTTGGGGCGAGAAGGCCGATGGGAGATCGGTTGCTCTCGATGGTGTGGCCATAGGCTGGACGAATGGGACTCCCTATTCGAGCGAATCAAACGATAAGATTGGACTTTGTTCAGAGGAACAGGGTAAGGAGCTATGTTCGGGAAAAGCAGTGACAGTGCTAAGGTCTCGAGATAGCGGGCACGTATCCGTGCAACGGATCGTGTGGGCTATGCTGGCAGATTGCAAAGGTTGTGCGAGGACCTGAGCTTTTGGAGTGGAGGGACTGGGACTCGAGTGTAGACGTGGAGACAAGTCATGACACTCGGGTGGACTGTGGTCCAGGATCGCCTAGTGACAGGTTGCTGGGAGGGGAAAGACCCAGTTGTCAACTCAAAGGGTCGAGGTATCACAGTTTGTGAGGGGGTGGACGTTGGATGGCGACATCACCGTTATCAGCAGTTGTGAGAAAGACTAGCAGATGGGTTAAGCTTGGGTTCCGTTCAGCGGCTATTGCGAAGGTGATTGCTGGAGGTATGGAGGTCGGCAAGTTTGAGTAATGGAAACGAGGTGTCGTTAGCCTCGAACTTGGCCGGGGACTTTGGTGGGTAACCGAAGTTGGGAGTACTGAAGCCTAAGGTGCTAAGCAGCAACGAGTAGCGAAAGTGCGGAGCAGTCAGGAGGCACGACAAGAGTTCATGGTGGAGCAAGTAGAGGTGCGAAGTAGCCGAGGACAAGCTTGTCTCGACGAAAGACTCGAAAACTCGGGGAGACCATGGTGATGGCTTGACGTTGTGTGATTGCGGGGGGCATTTGTGAAGCAAAAGTTGTGTGCGGAATGGCGCGAGATGGGCAGAAGTACTCGTGGATATTGGAAGGGGTTGGATGTGATCTGGCCCGACCACAGTTTGTGTCTAGGGTGTTCCAAGGTGGGGAACCCTAGGTTACTATTGTGTTATTTCGAGGTGGAGAAGCGAAGCCGAGCTGCGAGCTGATTCGCGTTGGACGCTCCAAGACGTTGGGACGTTTGGAGTTTGACCTCGGAGGGAGCGAGGGAGGGCCACTCTACTGATTTTCTAAGGAACTCGTGCACATTTGGAATGGGTGTATTCGCGGAGTATACCGAGTGCACTAGTTGGTCCGGTAGCGTTCTGGGAAGAGATCGCTAGCTGGAAATGGATTTCCCTGCGAGGGAGGCACAAGGTTGGCTACTAGCTGCAGGAGACTTGGGTGAAGTAGGGGCGAAAGGGACAGAAGGGCCGAGTAGCACCTCGAGAAGGACCGAGTTGCAGAGAAGTGCCAGTGCCATCTGGATTGTCGTGAGCAGACGACAAGGTTAACATTCTAGTTCCGTGGAGGAGTTTTGTGGTGCGGGGGAGGCATCCGGAGCTGGGGAGCTTCAACTCAAGGGGACAGAATGGTTTGTACAGTGTATTGGGTCAGCGTGGCATGCGATGCCAAGGCCGGGAGCGGCTCTGATCTAGGTTTGGTCGAGAGGACCAAGGAGTTTCAGCAACGCGTTGGGTAGCGGACATACTCAAGGGCGGGTCAGTGTGGCATGCGATGCCAAGGCCGATGGCGGCTCTGATCTGGAGTAGTGGTTGGCAGCTATCAACCAAGCTGGAAGCACGGAAGCGTCACGTTGGGTAGCGGACATGCTCAGGGTAGGTCAGTGTGGCATGCGATGCCAAGGCCGAGGGCGGCTCTGATCTGGAGTAGTGGTTGGCAGCTATCAACGAAGCTGGAGAACAGATGGACATCGACGAGGGCGTCGATAACTTGGGTGGGGGAGTCTGTCACGTGTCGATCGTGTTGGTTCGACCGTGACATCCTTGGGGGCCACTTTTGGATGACATTTGGTAGGCATTTGGGTTGACAGAGTTCGGGTTTGCGAAGTTGGGACAATCCGTCAGGGTTGAGCCGCGGGCGAACCAACGGAGGCAATTCCCTAGCAATGGCCCATGCCATGACCATGAAAATGGTGCCGCATGCGGGGTTTCAAAACGTACCCCTCGGTGAGCACCTTTGTACCCCCGGGGTGCCAAAGGGGTGGATGCCTCGTGGGTTATTTAGAGGAGGGGTTGGACACTTGCGAAGTGGCCCCGACTCCCCCGTTGGCCTATAGGACATAGGCCATCCCTTGGCGAGCGAAGTCGCCAAGCCTAAGTTCGTGTGAGCGGGATTTGATGGTCGTTGAGCACACGGGCTTAGGGTAATGCCAAAGACACGAGGTCGACGGCATTACGGAGCGGGGTTGGCCCAGAGGTTTTGCCTCTAGGTTCGCTTGCACTACCTTATGCCGTTTCGGATCTCTGTAGTGGAGCGAACGAGCGGATGAGGGACAGTCTTGCGAAAGGTTGGTCCGCCTCAATGGACAAGGCTTGCGAAGGCATGTAGGTGCCTAGCGGGGATTCGTGAGGCGCGAGGCCTACGAAGGTTGCAAGGCGAGGGAACGGTCGGTCCGCCGTAATGGGCAAGGCTCGCAAAGGCAGTGGTGCCGAGCGGGGATTCGTGCGGCGCGGCCCACGAAGTAAGAGGAGGCAATCGATGCTGGTTTTCGTTAAGTGAGCCATGGAGAGGACCGAGGGTGTTGGCGGCCAAGCATGGTCGGGCAATGGAGGTGCCGAATGGCTAGCGGAGCGTAGCGAGGCTGATTCGATTGTGAGCGGCATCCGTCAAGCAACCTTGGATGCTGGGCCGAGTGTGTTGGCGGCCAAGCATGGTCGTGCAACGGAGGTGCTAGGGGGTTGGCGACGCGGGGAGAATGTCGCTAGGTTGGCAAACCCTTGCGAAGGGAACACACGCGGGAACAAGTAGTGTGGGGTATTCGGGAAGCGGACCTCGGACCGAATCGGGAGCGATGACGGAACTAGGTGGCCGGCGGAACGGGACATGCCCGACCTGACTATGGATCCTGTCGTGGGAGTTGCGGGGTGCGCGGCGCCTTGGCAAGGCAATGGGCTGGCGGACGGGCGAGATGCGTGGGACGGGTCGCTCGGTTAAGCAGACGAGCGGAACGCGCAAGGGCAACTCGCTCGGGCCCATTCAAATGGACTAAGTTGTGAGAACTTGTATTGTTCTGAATGCTTGCTTCGGAGGCACAGGGGCATTCGGTTAAGTAGCACTCTCGAGGAGAGTTTGTCCGGCTAGGCGTAATATACCACTTGTCACGGGGTCAGCTTTTTCGCCTTAACATTACCCCGTGCGGCGCTCAAGTGTCGCACACCCGAGCCAGCCTTCCCGAGTCCCCTTGCCACGGACACGCCCTCGAACTTAAACAGCGGGATCAAACTCAAGCATTAACCAAGCATGCTCCTCCACGAGCCTGACTGTCCGGCTAGGCGGAATATACTCGGCTTGAAGGCCAGCCTCGGTGGCGGGGCTGTTTGTTCGGAACTCGCGGAGTTCGACAAAGGGTTCGACGTAAGGCGCGGCGCCGGGCAGTCTGGCTCGTGGAGGAGCATGCTTGGTTAATGCTTGAGTTTGATCCCGCTGTTTAAGTTCGAGGGCGTGTCCGTGGCAAGGGGACTCGGGAAGGCTGGCTCGGGTGTGCGACACTTGAGCGCCGCACGGGGTAATGTTAAGGCGAAAAAGCTGACCCCGTGACAGCGCGCTCGTGCGCCCGCCAACCGGGTGCTGCCACGTGGCGCGCCCCTGGTCCACGCCTCCCCGCACGCACCCGCGGACCGAGCGCACCTGAGCCGCCCTGTCAGGCGCTGCCACGTGGACACCCGCCGGTCCACGCGCCCCGCGGTGCACCCCGGCCCATTCCCCTGCGCTCCGTGGACCCAGCTGCGTGCGCCGGCCAATCAGGGCCTGCCACGTGGCTCCCCCGCCGGTCCACGGCTCCCCCATGCACCAGAAATCCAATAAATTTTTCGGGAGTCCTTTTTGGGCATCCGGACTCAGAATTTGGCAAACAAAAAGCCATTTTCAAGCATTTTTCCGCGCTGAATCCAAATCCAACCTCTGTTTCGCCCAAAACAATTCCGAAAATGTGGCAAATGCAGCCGAAGGCCAATCCAGCTGTGGATATCACACAGGGTCCATTTGTGGCATCCCTTTGATGCACTATGGGCCAGATACACCAACACCAGGTGTTCTACACCGTGGTTCATGGGAGAAGCAACACGGGGATCAGGGTCACCACAATATCAGGTCGAGTACATAGCATCGCATACATTAAACTCCCTATTACGGAAGCATAAGGGATCCTGCTCATGCGACTTCTCTCTTCAGGTGTCTTAGGAGACATAGTCTTAGAGAGGTGAATTCCATGTCTTAGAGGTACCATACCCCTTTTGGAATTCTCCATGCTGAACCTTTTCAACACTTCATCTATGTACATAGCTTGCGATAAACCAAGCAACTTCTTAGGTCTATCCCTATAGACCTTTATCCCTAGGATATAAGATGCTTCTCCAAGGTCTTTTATAGAAAAACTCTTTGGATAACCATAACTTCACCGATGTTAACATAGGAATGTCATTCCCAATTAGGAGTATGTCATCCACGTACAATACGAGGAAAGTAACAGCACTCCCACTAACCTTTTTATACACACACGGCTCTTCTTCATTTCTGATGAAATCGAACGATTCGACTGCATCATTGAAACGAGTATTCCCAACTCCGAGAAGCTTGCTTCAACCCATAAATGGATCGTTGAAGCTTGCACACTTTATGACTTCTATCTTTGGTAGTGAAACCCAAAGGCTGCTCCATATAGATTTCTTCTTCAAGATATCCATTCAGGAAAGCAGTTTTTACATCCATTTGCCAGATCTCGTAGTCATAATGTGCAGCAATAGCAAGCAGAGTTCTGATGGATTTAAGCATGGCTACAGGTGAAAAGGTATCCTGATAGTCAATGCCTTCCGCGTTGACTATAACATTTTGCTACCAGCCTAGCTTTATAGGTCTCTACCTTTCCATCAGAACCAATCTTTCTCTTGAAGATCCATTTGCATCCAACGGGTACAATACCCTCCGGTGGATCAACCAAAGTCCAAACTTGATTGGAGTACATTGAGTCTATTTCAGACTTCATGGCTTCCAACCATTTTTCGGAGTCGATGTCTGACATCGCCTCGCTATAAGTCTTAGGATCATCTCTATGATCCTTGTCTCCCACTAGGAACATTTCCTCCATGTCCTCTATAAATAATCCCATGTATTTATCAGGAGGATGAGAGATTCTACTAGACTTGCGAGGTGGCAATGTAATCTCTGGTATCACAGAGTTATCAGGAAGGGCTCTTGGAATGCTCGATTCTAAAGAGACTTTCTCCTCTAGTTCTATTTTTCTCCCACTGCCTCCTGCTAAAATAAATTCATTTTCAAGAAAGAAGGCATGTCGGCTCACAATCACATTGTGACTTTCTGGGAGATAAAAATTGTATCCAAGTGATTCCTTGGGATAACCAATGAATCTTCCCTTGACTGATCTGCTTTCCAATTTGTCCGTCTTTAATTTCTTAATATAAGCCGGACACCCCCAAGTCTTAATGTGAGTAAAACTTGGCTTCCTACCGTGCCACATCTCATATGGTGTGGTGGGAACAGAATTGGAAGGTACTCTGTTTAAAATATAAATAGCCGTAAGAAGTGCATAACCCCAAAGTGACGTAGGTAAATCTGTAAAACTCATCATAGATCGAACCATATCTAATAAAGTTCGATTCCTCCGTTCAGACACCCCATTCAGTTCTGGTGTTCCAGGAGGAGTCCATTGAGAGACAATACCATTATTCTTGAGGTACGTTAAGAAATCCGTGCTAAGGTATTCCCCTCCTCGATCGGATCGAAGAGCCTTAATCCGTTTTTCCATTTTGCTTTTCTACTTCTTGTCTAAACTCTTTAAACTTTTCAAAGTCTTCAGACTTGTGTTTAATTAAATACACGTACCCATATCGTGAATAATCATCAGTAAAGGTAATAAAGTAGAGATAGCCGCCCCAAGCAGACACATCGAATGGGCCACATACATCAGTATGTATCAGGGCGAGTACTTCGGTAGCTCTCTGTCCTTGTCCAACAAAGGGAGACTTAGTCATTTTTCCTTGAAGACATGATTCACAAGCTGGGTATGGTTCAGGGAGTAAGGATCCTAAGATACCATCCTTAGCCAGCTTGTTAACCCTATCTTCTCCAATGTGACCAAGCCTCAGATGCCACAAGTATGTTTTGTTTACCTTCTCTCTAGGTCTTTTAAAACCAATAGTATTCTCATTCATGCCATTGTCAACTGTATTCATACTAACATCCATATGTAAGTAATAGAGATTGTCTATTAAAGAACCACAACCTATCAAATTATTTTTTAAATAATTGAACAAATGTTTGATTCAAAAATAAACTTATAACCGTCCAATACCAAACGTGAAACAGAAATAAGGTTTCTAGTCGCACTAGGAAAATAAAGACAATCTCTAAGTTCTAAAACTACTCCTGTCGGTAGACATAAAGGATAAGTCCCTACAGCAACAGCAGCAACTCTTGCTCCGTTTCCAACGTGTAGGGTAATCTCTCCATCCCTAAGTCGTCTACTTTTCTTTAGCGCCTGCATTGAAATACACAAATGCGAGGTGCATCCCGAGTCAATGACCCATTTAAAAGTAGAACAAACCGATAAGCAAGTAGTTTCAATGATATGAATCTCGGACATACCTTCCAAAGTTTATTCTTCACCTTGTCCTTCAGGCTAGCCAAATAGTCCGGGCAATTCCTCTTCCAGTGGCCATCCTTTTGACAGTGGAAGCAAGTTCCTTTGGCGGCCTCTTTTTGGGATTTACATTGACAGTGTCAGTTTTTGGCTTCTTGCAGGCTTCTTCTTTTTCCATTTAGACTTTCTTTTGGAGGAAGCCCGTTCAACAGCCAAAACTGAGCCCTTATTGACTTTTAGCATTCCTTCAGCCGTGACCAACATATTCAACAGCTCGGCGAGAGTGCAAGTAATTTTATTCATTTGAAAATTTAAAATAAACTGAGAAAATGAATCAGGTAATGATTGTAAGATCAAATCAATTTGAAGTTTTGCGTCCATAGTCATTCCGAGCTTCTCAAGCTCCTCAATGTCCTTAATCATCGCCAAGCAATGATTATTGACTGAGTGACCATCAGACATCTTAGTCCTGAACAGTCGCCTTGACACTTCGTAACGAGCTGTTCGACTTTGCTCATCATACAACTCTTTAAGATGAAGCAAGATGTCAGCAGAACTCTCCATGTGCTCATGCTGGCATTGCAACTCATTACTCATAGACGCAAGCATGTAGCATTTTACCTTCATGTCATCATCAGTCCATTTATTTCTAGCATCTTTCTGTTGAGCTGTTGGATTTGCGGGCACTGCTGGAGCCTCCGTGTCCAACACGTAGGCTAATTTTTCAGAATTGAGAACAATTCTCAAATTCCTCAGCCAATCGGTGAAAATTTGGTCCAGTTAAGCGATTAGTATCAAGTATTCTGACAAGTGGGTTAGAGGCGGACATTTTTCTGCAGATGGTTAAGATTCTAATTAGTTGTGTACTTAATCATAATCCATTTTGATTAGGGTCATTAAATCTAACGGTTGCCCTCCCACTAATTTTAGCGAATCTCCACACTCCCCGAGTGGAGAAAAACGGAAACTTTACTAAAAGTTTCTACTGGGAATTGCGGTCCCATCTATTTGCACACTACCTCATCCTAACAGATCTTGGCAATGAGTAAAGAAATGAGTGAACAACTCTTGTTCAATGCTTCTCAAGCAAATCGCAATTTTATCTTTGGCCTCCAAAAATATGGGCCTTATCCTAACAGATTCTTGGCCTTATCTTTTGGTTAAGTTAGACCCACCGTTCATCATGCAAATAAAAAAATCATTGAATCCTCATCCTGACAGATTCTTGGATTCAACCCCTTTCTTACCACATCAGCATCTCATGCCAATAGACTGGTTGCGGCTCCTAATGCAACTGACCCCCGTATCCGGGTGCATCAATCAACACTAAGAGACGCCCACACCCTACAACGATGGAAGGCCACTAATGGGTCATAACACCATTAACTTAATATTTTATTTAGGGAGATTTGTTATCTCATCAGTTTTTAATTCATTATAAAATTTACATCTCATGCAAAACATCGCATCATATGCACACATATATCGCATATATATATGAAAAATAACTACCGGTGATGATCATGGATTTTAATTTGATTCGGGCCTAAGCCACCAGGCCGGAATCGGGTCAGAGGGTATTACACACAAAAACTTGCTCTGCATCTTGATCAGATTGGAGTAGATCAACTCTTGTCGGCTCCCTCGATCATATTTGGTCCAAACTTGATCTGCACCGCATCAACTCTTGAATGAAACAAAACGTCATGGAACCTAGAACTACCCTTTACCGTTTAATTTTTGCAACAATACAATACAACCCATAATAATAATGAGACACGCAGGTCTCCAAATTACATAATTTAATTGGTGCACGCAGGCACTCAAAATAAATCTAACACTGGGTCCTTATTAAATTACACTCATTCACATCATCACAAGGTTGCTATCCATGATCATCACCCTCATACACATCACAGGCATATAATAAAATAAAATCTCTAATTCGATTTCTAATAATTGAGTTTCGAATTAATTTTAAATTACGATTTTGCACAAAGCAACCACAAGGCGCTCATGATCATATCATGTAAATGCGTTCAAACACATTGCGGCAAGCACGTGCAATGAAAGCCATGAACTAATCAATTAGTGTTGCTATACTCTAACAATGCTAATTAATTAGAGCTTGCATGTCATCAATATAACCTACGGTCATATGCTAATTAATTAGAGCACGTTGACCTTGACCGCAAGCATGGCCGTAGTCGCATGCTAATTAATTAGAGCACCTTGACCGCATGCATGGCCGCATGCTAATTAATTAGAGCACCTTGACCGCAAGCATGGCCGTAGTCGCATGACCTTGACCGCATGCATGGTCGTAGCTAATTAATTAGAGCACCTAGACCGCATGCTAATTAATTAGTGTTACAAAACAATCAAAACAGTATATTCAAAAACAATCTTTATTGTTTTTTTATTTCGATTGTTCCAGAAACCCAATCAACATCGAAAAAGAGATTAGATCTAAAACAAACGATGAGGGTGGCTCTGATACCACTGTAAGAAAAATACGGATATACGCAGCGGAAGAAAGAAACGCAATTAAAATTTTCTTAAACCAAGATCACCTCATGTATTGTTTAGATCGTAAAAAGGTAATCTAATTGATCTTATCAATTAGGATTTAATTTTTACCTTGCGCGGGTCGAGATCACCGCGAAGCGATGATCGTTGGTAAAAATTGTTCGTCCTTGATAGCCGCGCACGCACCCGGCCTCTACTTGTGTCCACACGGAATCACGCCCTTGATCGAAAAATCGATCGCCTTGATTCGCGATCCGATCACGAATTAATTCTTGCGTCGATGTAAGGAGGATGAATCAATCTTCTAATTGTGCTAGCAATCTTCCGAAGATCGAGAACGATTAATTGTGGAGGACTGAGGAAGAGGATAGGCGGCTAGGGTTTTCATATCCTTTTTTTTTTCTTTTAATATGTCACATATAACATATATTTAATGAGAAAACCCTAATCCTAATCCTAATCGAATCCTAATCCGATTGGATATCCATTATCCTTAATCGAATCCTAATCCGATTGGATAATCCATTATCCTTCGTGTGTAACATTTAACATAAGTCCTCAAATATTTACTACGATTAGTAAATACACCATGCAACGTTTGCACTTAAATACCTCTAATTTACATAATTGCCAATTAGTCCTTTTACTAATAAATTAGTAAACTTTAGTATTGTGATTATAATTAATCCACTCTATAAACTTCTTTATCATCTCCTTAATATCGATCATGCGCGGGTCCTTATGTGTGTGACCTAATAGGTTCAATTCTGTCTGGTAGTGAGTATGATGCGATCCCCATCGACATCATCATCGAAACTCCTTTTGATGATCAAACACTTTTGATTCTTCCATCGTATAATAATTAATGCCTATAATTATTCTTATTGGTTCCCCAATCCACCGTGACGCCTAGCAGCATATAATGGCAATCAGTCAGAAGTGAATATTGGACTGAACCTCAAGGTGCTACCGTAAATACAATCCTTCTATCGCATGTCCCAAGAGTGGAGGTCAGGGATATCTGTCCAACCCCATCAACCGTTATATGACAAATTGTTGCTAGGACACAAGCCATATGGTACTCTTGGAACACCTTGCCCATGACCCATATGACGCCGGACGAGGAGTTCTGAGCTTTGACCTTACCAAATAGGCATAGGACTAATTATCTCTCTACAGAGAGCGAGAGTCCCCTGTAAAACTAAACACCCATTCCTACCTATGAACCGACTTGCAGCAGCATATACTACTAAGGACCCGTCACTAGGATCAGAGTTTGCATAGTCAAAACTACAGGAGCCTCATACTG
>JAQNDB010004128.1:0-25419 GCA_029204045.2 Tillandsia leiboldiana | reverse complement strand
CTGGCCGAGATACCAGGTGTGAGTTCGTCCCTGGCCGAGTTACCAGGTGGCTGCGGGGGAAATGGCATGAGCGGGTGGTCATCGTGGATGATTTTAGATGTCATTTCATATTGCATTGCATTACCGCATATAGTGATAGATTTATTTACAGCTTTCCTTTCTGTATCTATCTATCTATCTATCTATCTATCTATCTATCTGTTTGACTTCCAGGGGACTTGGTGGGCTACCGTGGGTTGGATACCGGTACCCACTGAGATCTGACTTTTCAGTTGATCTCACACCCGCTGTGTGTGGCAGGTGCTTCCGAGATGGCCGCTCCTGGGTCGGTTCGTGCGGAGTCTTCCGACCGCGGCAAGGGCTTAGCTGATTAGTACCCTCTCGGCTGTTGAGTCCGTGGTTGAGTTTCCCCGGGTATTTTTGTTTTCCACTTTTGTATTAGTTGTGATGTTGTACCCGGTTGTGGGAGGCTGTGGATATTGTACCTTTCCTTTTACTTTGTGACTCCTGTTTGCAGCTTACTCTTTCGGCTTAGCTTCTTTCTTGCTCTGATACTTGTGTAGCTAGACCTCTTCTGCAGGTTGGACGCTTCGTCTGTGCGGCAGTTTCTGCACAGACGGCGGGTCTGTTGGCGAGCCCGGGTCGCAGTCCGACCCCGGGGCGTGACACTCTATTCCTTTGATTTTGCATGAAACATCAACATCCAACGGAGAGTCATCAAGTGATGGGGAGTCGGACGAAGAAGAACTCGTTGAGGCATGTCAACAACTTCTTGCGGAATCTAAGAAGATGGCCAAGCATATCAAGAAGTTGAGGAAGCAACGACTTGAGAATCAAGACGAGAATCATGCTTTAAAGATAAAACTTCATGATCTCGAGGAGGAACAAGGACGTTTATTGAATAACAATAAAATCCTCCAAGAAAAGCTAAACCAATCGGAGACAAACGCTAAATCATATATGGACAAGATTGGTTTTCTAGAAAAGCAGTTTGAGGAAATTCATGTCACCAACCAAGCTTTGACCAAGCAAGTTCATCAACTCAAATCCGACAGACAAAGGCTTTCAACCGGTTTCAAAAACTTTGACGGTATGTCCGGATTAGGTCAAACAAGTAAGGTTGGTTTGGGTTTTAAAAAGGATCAAACTGTGCATGCTTCAAGTTCCACATTCAAATTGAAAGGAAGAACATGTCACTTATGTGGACTTGAAGGACATTTGGTGAAGAATTGCCCGAAAAAGAGAAAGAAGAGTCATTCGGCAACTTCATCTACGGAGCGAACTCAACGGAATCAAAAGACACATCAAGTCAAAGGAGTTCACTCAACCCACCAAAGGTCCGAGCCACAATATCAATCATACAAGTGGATCATTACGAGGCAAAGACCTAAGGTGGACCAACAGTCAAAGCGGACAACCCCCGGCCACAACGAATCAAGACAACCCAAAATCCAGCGATTTTGGATACGGAAAGGTGATATCTTTCCTTGTCTTAAGTTCTAAATAGCTTATGACTGTATGTAATGCTTTGATTGGTTTTCCCTTCATATCTTTCTTAATCTTTGCATTACATGTTTTTCAATGCTCTTCATTTTTATACTTTGTTTTTGAACAAAAGGGTTTTTACTGAACAAGTGCATTGAATAAAAAGGGCTTCACGTTTATTCACTCCAAATTAATTTTATTTGGATTATCAACTTTACTCCATAATCATAATCTTGAAGATACTTCATTATAGGAGTTTTTGATATTATAAGCATCAAATTTTAGAAATCATGTGTGATCTTTAGATGCTTAATCTATCTCGGTTGTGTGAATTCATTGTGATAAACGTGAGACAACCGATAGACTAAAATTTGGGATTTAATTCTTTCACGTAAGAGATTGCATTCTTACAAGGGTATTGAAATGATTTGCAAAAGATGTGGAAAGAGTTACATCTGAAAGGAGTGTGAAAACTACCACTACATGTTGGAAAGAGCTGCCACCCCGGTCGTCCGGTCTGTGTGTGAAGCTACCACATGTTTTGATGCTTGAAAAATATTTCTTGAAATTTTTAGTTGAAGCATTTGGAGATTTATATGCAAAGTTCTTATATTTTGAACAATCTCCTGGTTGGTATAAGGTGGGATAGTTGAAAGATGCTCAAAGAGCCACCCTTAGGTATTTTAGTGCTTATCTCAAATTTGAAAGGGTAAGAAATCAAATTGATGTCATTTGGAAATCTCTGTAAGTCATCTTTGTAAATCCGTTACATCTTGATAGAGTTTGGATCTCAAGATTATTTTTGATGACTTGTGTTTGATGAATATAACATGAAAAATGGTTTATAATGTTTTACCTTTATTTTTCATGATTTTGGAGTAAATCTTTTTAATTTTGTGAAATTAATTGGATTGAATGACATCTGTGTGAATTCACTGTTTAAAGCACTAAAATTGATTTCTTGATGGAATACAAATCGGTATTTGAAAAGATTCTAAAATCTGGATTTGTTTCAAGAAATTATTTGATTTTTGCTTTCTGGTACCGGTACGCAATCTGCATTTTTGTTATATACCAGAACTGAGCTTTTATCTCTCTTTCTCGATGAACTAATGTTGTTAGTGATTTCCTTTTGTCTAGTATGTTCACTGTTTGACAATTTGTGACAAAAAGGGGGAGAACAGAAATTAATGATCGTATCACAAAGGGGGAGAACATAAATGCTCAAGACAGGGGGAGAACATGGAGAACATGGAGAACATGTTAGAGATGCTCTTGATAGGGGGAGATAAAGAAAAGGTTGAAAGAGCCGAAAAAACAAAAGAACCAAAAGGACGAATCAAATGTAGGATTTTAATTTCTAACGACTAACGTTTGATTTTATTTGGAGTTTTGTTTTGCAGGAATTACATCACTTTAAGACTCCAAGTCCTAAGTCATAGAGTATGTTCTAGGACTATTTGGTTCAAATGTAATTTTGTATTTATTGGATCTTTCACGCAAAGAAAATCAATGTTTTGGTGATAACATTGAATTTCGACTTTTTGGTTTAAGATGAGTGACTTGAGCGCTTTTATGTATTTTTGGGTTTTGTCACGAAATTGCCAAAGGGGGAGATTGTTACGGCATTTTGGTGTTGGCATATTTCGTGAGTCAAGTCAGTGAGTTGAGTCGGAGTCTTAAAGGGATCAAATTGTCAATCAGCAATCAAAGACTTAGAGAAGATTCAACAAGAGCTCAAGTTGACACTCAGTGTCTTGAGTCTTGAAGATTGAAGTTGAAGAATTGTGGACCAGTTACATCAATCTCAAGAAGAAAGTATTCAAAAGGATCAGGTATGGTTAACTAAATAATTTTGGTGATCCGAATACTTTCTTATAGTGTAGAAACACTTGGAAGAATTTTTAATTGCATAAAAATAAAAAACTGGACATGGGGCATGTTCAGGATCCGGATCAGATGATCCAATCCGGATCCCGAAGGGTATTAGTTCATGTGCAAATCCAATCCGGATCCAAGCCTATTCTGATCCGGATCCCGAACGTTGGATGTTGCTGAAATTCATGAACGATCCGGATCGGGAAGTTCAATCCGGATCCCGAACCCTTGGTTTTCTGGAATTGTCTATCACGCTACGACGATCCGGATCGCAGTAAATCCGATCCGGATCGCCGTCCGTAAAATTTCCAGATAAGGTAAGTTTTTGATTCTTATCTCTTTCCAAAGGTTTCTAAACTATAAATAGACATTTAGGGTTTCTCAAAAACGTGGTGAGCACGGCCGATTAATTTATAAAACACTTGAGAGCAACCCTAGAGGCTAGGTTTTTATCGTTCTTCTTTATAGCCTCTTTTAGGTCAATTCGATGGTTCTTTCAAGAACATATCTTTTGTCGAATTGATCTAATCTTTGCTTAGAGATTTCTTCTACGGTTCCTCAATGAGAATCTAAGCAAAGGATCACCATCGAAGTCAATATTCTTATCGACTGAGTTTGCGTCGTGGATTCGGTGTGCTAAAGGCGTTTCGTGGATTCGAAACGTGTGCTCGTGGATTCGAGTGGCGTTCGTGGATTCGAACGTGTGCAGTGGACGTGCAATCGGTGGAGCGCGAGGTCCGAAGAAATTGAAGAAGGGTTAAATCCGTGGAGACGGTAATCACCTTGTTATTCTTCTTTTCTTAGTGGATTGTTATTGCGTGGACATCCAACCGGTCAGCGCAAGGTCCGAAGAAGCTGAAGGAGGGGTTGAGTCCGTGGAGTCGGTAATCACCTTGTTATTCTTCTATTCTTAGTGGATTGTTATTGCGTGTTGGTCCCGTGGTTTTTCTCCTGGATTGGAGTTTCCACGTAAATCTCGGTGTGCTATTTTTATTTTCCGCATTGGTTTTTATTTTGCGCTGAGATTGAGTTTTTAAGTATTACACCTATTCACCCCCCCTCTAGTTGTTTGATAGTACCTATTTAGATCTATATTTCATATAACCCTACACTATAAACGACCCGCTACCGACATGGACGACCTTTAGAGAGGAACTTTTTGACGCTTTCTTCTCCGATAGCGTCAAGCGGCAATTGGAAGACGACCTGAAGAACATTAGACAAGGGAACCGCTCGGTCATGGAATATCAAAGGGAGTTTGTGAGATTGGTTAACTGCGTCCCGTTTGTTATACGAGACGAACCCCACAAGGCCCGTCTTTTTGTGGACGGGTTACGGAGTGACATCTTCGAGATGGTTCAGGCAGCGGACCTGCGCACGTTCAGGGAAGTGGTGGACAGGGCCACCATAGTGGAGCGGGGGTTCGCTATCACCCGAGCTCGACGTGAAGGATCAGAAAATAACCGGGAGAGGAAGCGGACACAGACTTACCCGGGAGGGGGTCCGTCTGGTGGGAGCCGACCCCCAAAGTACCCCAAGACGCAACAAGGAAGCAAGAGTGCGCCTATCGGAAAGCCGCGACCAGCGAACAAGCCATGCGTTATTTGCGGAGCATCGCATCCAGTGACGGAATGCCCTAAGAGACAGGATCACTGTTACCGCTGCGGCAAACCTGGGCATTTCCGATTCAACTGTCCTCTGAACACTGGAGCGGCATCTTCCGCAGCTTCCACCCCAACGGCACCGCCACCAGGACGGGGTAGAGCATCAACGGGGATGCCCCCACACCCTCCGGCGCCAAGAGCAGAAGGAGAATCGCGACCACAACCAGGAGGGAGGCTCTACTCCATGGGCCAACATGGAGCGACACTGCAAGAGGAGGCGGTCGCAGGTATTACCTCCGTTTCTAATTTCCGAGCACGAACCCTGTTTGACACCGGGGCGACTCGCTCCTTTATTTCCCGCACTTTTGCACAAACACATCTGCTAGAAAGTAGTCCCCTTGATGTCTTACTGACCGTCCAGACCCCTGGGGGGCCAATCGTGGCAACTGACCTAGTACCCTCGTGTTCAATAAGATTGGGAAGGTTGTCGTGCCCCTGGGATCTGGTGGTCATACCGCTAAAGGAATACGACGTGGTTTTGGGCATGGACTGGCTTACCGAGTATCAGGCGGTCATCGACTGCGAGAAGCGCCAAGTGCAACTACAGAAGCCGGGATTCCCAGAAAACGTGTACATGTTATGTAAAAGCACTTCCTTCTTGGCTATCATCTCCGCATCGCGAGCTAGGAAGTTGATGGAGGGCGGGTGCGTGGCCTATCTAGCCTCGGTAGATTTAGCCACCCGACCCGTTTCCTCGCATTCCGAAATTCCCGTGGTAAGGGAATTTCCGGACGTGTTTCCGGCAGAGCTCCCCGGAGCGCCGCCGGAACGAGAAGTCGACTTTCCTATTGAACTACTTCCCGGCACCAAACCCATCACCAAGGCACCGTACAGGATGGCCTTCGCGGAGCTGAAGGAACTCAAGGCACAGTTGGAGAACCTTTTGGATAAGGGCTTCATCAGGCCTAGCGCATCACCCTGGGGCGCGCCCGTCCTATTTGTGAGGAAGAAGGACGGAAGTCTCCGATTGTGCATCGACTACCGGGAGATAAATAAGGTCACCGTTAAGAACAAGTACCCCCTGCCAAGGATCGACGACCTCTTCGACCAACTACAGGGGGCGACGGTGTTTTCAAAGATTGACCTGTAGTCGGGCTATCATCAGGTCCAGGTCAAGGGGGAGGACATCCCCAAAACGGCTTTTCGGACTCGCTACGGTCATTACGAATTTACAGTAATGCCGTTCGGGCTCACGAATGCCCCGGCGGTGTTCATGGACATGATGAACAGGGTATTCAAACCCATCCTGGATTTATTCGTGGTGGTCTTCATCGACGATATCCTCATCTACTCCCGTATAGACGAGGAACATGAAGAACATCTACGCACAGTCCTCCAGACCCTACGGGAACAGAAACTCTACGCCAAACTCAAAAAGTGTGAGTTTTGGCTCCGAGAGGTTGGCTTCCTGGGGCACGTAATCTCGACGGCTGGGGTCGCAGTCGATCCGAAGAAGATAGATTCGGTGACGGACTTGTAACGACCCGGCCCACTACCAATAATAACTTGTTGAGCCCAAACCACAGCCCAAAATGCTTAAGCCCAGTTATTATTACTAGTGTCCAAGTCTCATATAAATCCCAGTTATTATTGCTAGTGGGCCGGGTCGTTACAGGACTGGTCCCAACCGACGACGGTAACAGAGGTTCGAAGCTTTCTAGGATTAGCCGGGTACTACCGGCGCTTCGTGGAGGGTTTCTCCAAGACAGCCACCCCCTTAAACCGTTTGACTAAAAAGGGGGAAAAGTTCATCTGGACGGACAAATATCAGAGGAGCTTCGAGGAGCTCAAGGATAAATTGACGCGAGCTCCGATTCTCGCCCTGCCAGAACCAGGGGAGGATTATGAAGTGTATTGCGATGCGTCGCGAAACGGACTGGGTGGAGTACTCATGCAACGGGGAAAGGTTATAGCCTATGCGTCAAGGCAGCTCAAGGAATACGAGCGAAACTACCCCGTGCACGATTTGGAACTCGCAGCGGTTGTGTTCGTCCTCAAGCTTTGGAGACACTACCTGTATGGGGCACACTGCAATGTGTACTCAGATCATAAAAGTCTTAAGTACCTTTTCACCCAAAATGAGTTAAATTTGCGACAAAGACGGTGGCTCGAGCTACTGAAGGATTACGATTTAACGATCCACTACCACCCGGGAAAGGCAAATGTGGTGGCCGACGCCCTGAGCCGTAAGGGGCAGGCCGAGAAGGCAGGGGTAAGTGCCATCACCCAGCAAGATAGCCTGATTACGGAATTTTCGCGATTAAGACTAGAAGTAGTACCAGCGGGTACAGTCGAACAACTTCTGACACTGGTGGTCAGACCTACCCTGCTT
The DNA here is from genome assembly GCA_029204045.2 of Tillandsia leiboldiana. Lineage (NCBI taxonomy): Eukaryota > Viridiplantae > Streptophyta > Magnoliopsida > Poales > Bromeliaceae > Tillandsia > Tillandsia leiboldiana. Next base: position 18,060 of record JAQNDB010004128.1, on the reverse strand, counting down.
GACAGAATTCTCGAGGGGCAGTCGACTGATGACCAACTCCAGCTGGTGCGAAGTAGAGTAACTGCCGACCAAGAAGGTGATTTCACAGTAAACTCCGACGGCACGATACGATTTCGGGGACGAATCTGCGTGCCGGATCTACCGGAACTCAAAGAGGAAATCCTGCGGGAGGCGCATAATGCTCCATATGCAGCGCATCCCGGGGGAACGAAGATGTACAAGGATGTCAAGCAGACCTTCTGGTGGCCCAAAATGAAGGGAGACGTGACTTGGATTGTGGCACACTGCCTGGTGTGCCAACGAGTGAAGGCCGAGCACCAGCGCCCGGCAGGAAAATTGCAACCCCTACCGGTGCCCGAGTGGAAATGGGACATGATTACCATGGATTTTGTGACCGGGTTCCCGAGATCGTCACAGGGACACGATGCGATATGGGTAATTGTGGGCCGTCTGACGAAATCGGCCCACTTTCTGCCTATACACACGACGTGGACGCGGGAACGACTGGCACAAACCTACATCAACGAGATAGTAAGGTTGCATGGGGTGCCGACATCCATCACGTCGGACAGGGACACGCGATTTGTGTCAAACTTTTGGCAGAGCCTGCAGCGAGCAATGGGAACCAAGTTGCACTTCAGTACGGCTTTTCACCAGCAGACCGACGGACAATCAGAGCGGGTGATACAAATTGTGGAGGACATGCTTCGGGCATGCGTTTTAGTCCTGGGCGAAGGATGGGCACGTGTTGGGTTATATGAAATGTAGATCTAAATAGGGGAAAAAACACCTAGAGGGGGGTGAATAGGTGTAAACGTATAAACACTCAAAAATCGTTGCGATAAAAACCCAATGCGGAAATAAAAATAACACGCAAGATTTTTACGTGGAAAAACTCCAAACCGGAGTAAAAAACCACGGGACCGATAACACGGCAGAAATCCACTAGAATTAAAACACGTACAAGGAGATTTACCGTACACACTTACGACTCAACCTTTTCCATACGCTCCTCGAGGATCTTCTCCGCTCGCTCCACGATGCTTCTCGAATCCACGATCTGCGCCCAACGCCGAATCCACGGCGTCCAACGTCGAATCCATGACGTCCGACCGAATCCACGGTCTGCACCCAATAGCACCCTTCGAATCCACGAACGTGCCTCGCTCCGAATCCACGAGAGCGGTTGAACCTTGAATCCACAAGGACACGCGAATCCACGCGCCGATTTTGGGGAAATCGTTGTTTTTGGGTGGTGATGATCCGCCGAATACTTAGATCAAAGATAGATCGGAAATACCATCTAAGTATTCATTAGTTTGATTCAACTCAAGATGTGCGTATGAAAACCTAGAATCAAACTAATCAATATAGATGAAGAAACATAGAGTATTGTCTAATGATTTCCTTTCTTCTCTATATGTGGATCTAGGCCGTATGAGATGAAATATGAAAATGACGGCTCTATGTGATTATTTTGGATTAGCCCTAGAAAAAGAGTCATAGGGTCTATTTATAGGTTAGAAACATTTGGAAGGAGATAAGAATCAAAAACCTAACATTTCTGGAATTTTTACGGACGGCGATCCGGATCGGATTTGGGCGATCCGGATTACAGTAGCAAGAAAGACGGTTTCCAGAAAAACAAACGTTCGGGATCCGGATCGGAATGCCTGATCCGGATCGTTCATACAATTCAGAAAACTCAACGTTCGGGATCCGGATCGTGAGATGCTGCGATCCGGATTGAAGTAATGTATGAAACAACAACCTTCGGGATCCGGACTGCTGGCTCTGATCCGGATCCTGAACATGTCCGAACACCAGTTTTTGATTTTTATGCAGTTAAATATTCTTCCAGGTGTTTCTACACTACAAGAAGTATTCGGATCACCAATAATCTTTAGTTAAACATACCTGATCCTTTTGAATTCTTCTTTCTTGAGATTGAGTTAAATGATCCAACTTTCTTCACCTTCAATCTTCAAGACTTGAACCTTTCACGAAACTACGCCAACTCAAATTCCGTAACAGCACGGTGCTTGCCCCTAGTGGAATTTGCCTACAATAACAGTTACCAGGCCAGCATTCAGATGGCGCCATACGAGGCCCTGTACGGGCGCCGCTGTCGGTCTCCAATATGCTGGGACGACTTGGGTGAGCGTAAGTTTCTGGGCCCAGATTTGGTGGAGGAGACCGAAGCGAAGGTGCGAATGATTAGGCAAAGGCTACTGACCGCCCAGAGCAGACAGAAAAGCTACGCGGACAACAGACGCCGAGACTTAGAGTTCATGGTGGGTGAGCACGCGTTACTCCGAGTTTCGCCCTCCAAGGGGAATCGACGCTTCGGCATAAAGGGAAAGTTAAGCCCGAGGTACGTAGGACCGTTCGAGATCCTAGAACGCGTAGGACCGGTGGCGTACCGATTAGCCCTGCCGCCGAATCTCGAACGAGTCCATGACGTGTTCCATGTCTCAATCCTCCGGAAGTACCTAGCTGATCCCTCTCATGCCTTGGATGCCTCCACCATCGAGTTGCAATAAGACTTAAGCGTCGAGGAGACACCGGTGCGGATTTTGGCAAGAGAGGACAAGAAGTTGCGCAATCGAACTATCCCCTATGTGAAGGTCCAGTGGAGCAACCACGAAGAGCGCGAGGCGACGTGGGAACTGGAATCAAAAATGAGAGAATGTTTTCCCGAATTGATTAGTGGGGTTTGTACTTAAGTTTCGGGACGAAACTTTTTATAAAGTGTGAGTGGTGTAGTGATCCGGCCTTTCGGGGTATTTTTGACTTACATGTAGTCATTTAAGACTTTAAGTGAAATAAAATTATTCAATTCTTAAAAGTTGGCCATTGTGAGGTGCTAGTATTTTTCTGCGATAGAGCGTGAAAAAAGAAAGCCGACGGTGCGATCGGATCTGAAATCCGATATCGGGATCCCCCGGAATGGGATTCAAAGTGATACGGTGATCAGTCGTGCATCGGAATCCGTGCAAAATATCTTGCACCCGTTAGAGATAAGGTGGGTTATCTCGTAGGGGATAATTAATTAGTTAATTAATTATCCCAGACAGAAAATTAATAATTCTCTTACGTACGAATTAAAGAGAAATTAATTAAAGATAAAGCACGACTATATAAGGGATCCCGATTATCGGAAAGAAAAGAAAAGAAGAAAATAAAAACCCTAATCGGTGAGAAGAGAAAAAGAAAAGAAAAGACGGAACCCTAGCCGGAAGAAAGGGAAAGGAGAAAGAGAAGGGGCCCGATCTTCCCGGACACCGAACCGAAGGCAAGAACGCGACCGGACAACCTTCCCGTCGATCTTCGGTTAGTAAAATAATTGTTTTAAATTATTTGGGATTTTTTCCGTCGTCTCTTTTGTTTGAGTTCTTGGTTTCTTGTTTTCTCCGTCGTATCCGTCACCGTCGCCGACATCGTCTTCTTGATACGGCACGGAACGGACGGCGGAGGCGCGCGGTGCCGCTAGGGCATCGCGCGGAGGAGGGTCACGGACGGCACCCATGCGGACCCGCAACCGCGCGGGCACCGCATGGGCGCCACGCGGCCGCCGCGCGGACCCGCAACCGTGCGGGCACCGCGCGGGCGCCGCGCGGACCCGCAACCGTGCGGGCGCCGCGCGGCTGCCGCGCGGACGCGCAACCGTGCGGGCGGCACCCGCGCGGGCCCGCAACCATGCGAACACCGCGCGGGCGCCGCGCGGCCGCCGCGCGGTTGCCGCGCGGACCCACAACCGTGCGGGCGCCGTGCGGCTGCCGCGCGGGCGGCACCCGCGCGGGCCCGCAACCATGCGGGCACCGCGCGGGCGCCGCGCGTTTGCCGCGCGGACCCGCAACCATGCGGGCGCCGCGCGGCTCCCGCGCGGGAGGCACCCGCGCGGACCCGCACCCGTGCGGGCACCGCGCGGGCGCCGCGCGGCTGCCGCGCGGGCGCTGCGCGGCTGCCGCGCGGGAGGCACCCGCGCGGACCCGCACCCGTGCGGGCACCGCGCGGGCGCCGCGCGGCTGCCGCGCGGGCGGCACCCGCACGGACCCGCAACCGCGCCGGCGCCGTGCGGGGCCGCACCCGCGTGGGCACCGTGCGGCCGTCGCACGGGCAACGCCGCGCGAGGCACCGCGCCGCGTGGGCGTCGCCCGCGGAGACACGCCGCGCAGTTCCGAACCACGCGGGGCTCCGGCGGACGACGACGGCGGCGCGGGAATTCCGGATCGTCAACCCGGACGGTGTTGGACTTTTCCGTCGAAAAGAGTAAATTGGGTCTTGTGTTTTCGGATGTTAGTACACGTTTTTGATTATAGTTATCCTTGCGAACTTTTCTTTAGGTCCAAGTGCGCAGCGGGGGTGCGCGAAAGATTCAGGTGTTCCGATTTCTCTTCAAATAGGTGGGTACGGTTGCGATAAGTGCAACAAGTGCAGTAAGTGCATCTATCGTCATTAAAGTGCTCTTAATTTATCTAACAAAGTAGATGGATAGTTTAACCTTTCGCATAATTGTGTTTTTATCTAACAATTGAAGCGGCTACGGTCGAGGTGCTCATGACACGCCGATCTCGGCAAATCCGTTTTCGGATGCTGCACGTACACAGGCGGATTGGCCTCCGCATGGGTGTACTTTTCCGGAAGAGTGGTCTCTTATGACCCGTGTTCCTCACAAAGGTGTGGGTGCCGTGAGGACCTCTTCGCTGTTGCGGCATTTTGGTATTGGCATATTTCGTGAGTCATGTCAGTGAGTTGAGTCGGAGTCTTAAAGGGATCAAATTGTCAATCAGCAATCAAAGACTTAGAGAAGATTCAACAAGAGCTCAAGTTGACACTCAATGTCTTGAGTCTTGAAGATTGAAGATGAAGAATTGTGGATCAGTTACATCAATCTCAAGAAGAAAGTATTCAAAAGGATCAGGTATGTTTAACTAAATAATTTTGGTGATCCGAATACCTTCTTATAGTGTAGAAACACTTGGATGAACTTTTATTGTCATAATAATCAAAAACTGGTGTTCGGACATGTTCAGGATCCGAATCAGAGCCAACGATCCGGATCCCGAAGGTTGTTGCTTCATACAAGACTTCGATCCGGATCCATGCAATTTCCGATCCGGATCCCGAATGTTAAGTTTTCTGATTTGTATGAACGATCCGGATCGGGCAATGCGATCCGGATCCCGAACCATGGTATTTCTGGAATCGTCATTCTCGTTACGACGATCCGGATCGCAGTAAATCCGATCCGGATCGCCGTCCTGAAAATTTCCAGATAAGGTATGTTTTTGATTCTTATCTCTTTCCAAAGGTTTCTAAACTATAAATAGACATTTAGGGTTTCTCAAAAACGTGGGAGCTACGGCCGATCAATTTCTAAAACACTTGAGAGCAACCCTAGAGGCTAGGTTTTTATCGATCTTCTTTATAGCCTCTTTTAGGTCAATTCGATGTTTCCTTCAAGAACATATCTTTGGTCGAATTGATCTAATCTTTGCTTAGAGATTTCTTCTACGGTTCTTCATTGATAATCTAAGCAAAGGATCACCATCGAAGTCAATATTCTTATCGACTGAGTTTGCGTCGTGGATTCGACGTGGCATCGTGGATTCGGTGTGCTAAAGGCGTTTCGTGGATTCGAAGCGTGCGTTCGTGGATTCGAACGTGAGCAGTGGACGGGCAAAACGGTGGAGCGCGAGGTCCAAGAAATTGAAGGAGGGGTTAAATCCGTGGAGACGGTAATCACCTTGTTATTCTTCTTTTCTTAGGGATTGTTATTGCGTGGATATCCAACCGGTCAGCGCGAGGTCCGAAGAAGCTGAAGGAGGGGTTGAGTCCGTGGAGTCGGTAATCACCTTGTTATTCTTCTATTCTTAGTGGATTGTTATTGCGTGTTGGTCCCGTGGTTTTTCTCCTGGATTGGAGTTTCCACGTATATCTCGGTGTGCTGTTTTTATTTTCCGCATTGATTTTTATTTTGCACTGAGATTGAGTTTTTAAGTATTACACCTATTCACCCCCCCTCTAGTTGTTTGATAGTACCTATTTAGATCCTTGTGGATCCTATAAAAACCTACATTTGGTATCAGAGCGGGTTTTAGGTTTATCTATCATGATGGGTGAAAGTGGTAATATTTATAGACCTCCTCTTTTTGATGGGACTAATTATGCTTATTGGAAAGTGCGGATGAGAGCTTTTCTCATCGCAATTGATGAGCGGGTATGGCAATCCGTGGAATACGGTTGGGTGCATCCTGTTGAGGAAGTAGGAAATTCTACTACCCCAAAACCTCGCTCTAGATGGTCCAAAGAGGAATTTGAAAGATCTTCTTACAATGGGAAAGGTATGAACGCTTTATTTAATTCTCTTTCCTCGGCTGAGTTCACACGAATTTCCGCGTGTGAAACCGCAAAGGAAATTTGGGATATTCTCAAAATTACACATGAGGGTACTAATCTTGTAAAAATTCAAAAGCTCCAGATGCTTACAAGTCAATTTGACTCTATTCATATGGAAGAGCATGAATTGTTTACAGATTATTACACTAGACTTCAAAATGTAATAAATACATGTGCCAATTTAGGAGAAAAGATCCCGGAGTCGAAAATTGTAAGAAAGATACTTCGGACTCTTCCGGAACGGTTTAGTGCAAAGGTTACCGCCATTGAAACCGTTAGTCATCCGGATGAGATGAGTGTAGAGGAATTAGTAGGTGCTTTGCAAACTTATGAAATGACTTTTCCTACTAATCAAGTTTCTTCCAAGTCTTCTTCTAAGCTTACAGGTATTGCATTCAAATCAACAAAGGAAGAAGATAGCGAATCAAGTTCCGACGATGAAATCTCTTTTGCCGATTTTGAAGAACAATTGGCGCGGATCGTAAAGAAATTTCGTCGGAAATTTTGGAAGAATCGAACCGATGGATCTTCATCCACGAAACCTTCTAAAGGATCATCGGGTTCTAAATCCTCTAACCTCAAAAGCTTTGCAAAACCTTCAAAAGAAAAAGAAAAAGATGATTTCGAAGGGGAAATCCAATGCTATCGATGCAAAGGCTACGGCCATTTTTCAACGGATTGTCCTTCTCCGGAATCATATAAAAAGAGGGCTTTGCAAGCAAAAACTTGGGACGATTCTACTTCTAATGAATCGACCTCAAGTAAAGGGGAAAAAGTTGTTGCCTCTCATGCCTCTTATATTCCCTCTTCTAATGGTTGCTTATCATCTTTAGTCACTGACTCTATTCCTTTGATTTTGCATGAAACATCAACATCCGGCGGAGAGTCATCAAGTGAGGGGGAGTCGGACGAGGAAGAACTCGTTGAGGCATATCAACAACTTCTTGCGGAATCTAAGAAGATGGCCAAGCATATCAAGAAGTTGAGGAAGCAACGACTTGAGAATCAAGACGAGAATCATGCTTTAAAGATAAAACTTCATGATCTCGAGGAGGAACAAGGACGTTTATTGAATAACAATAAAATCCTCCAAGAAAAGCTAAACCAATCGGAGACAAACGCTAAATCATATACGGACAAGATTGGTTTTCTAGAAAAACAGTTTGAGGAGATTCATGTCACCAACCAAGCATTGACCAAACAAGTTCATCAACTTAAATCCGACATACAAAGGATTTCAACCGGTTCCAAGAAACTAGATTGTATGTCCGGATTAGGTCAAACAAGCAAGGTTGGTTTGGGATTTAAAAAGGATCAAACTGTGCATGCTTCAAGTTCCACATTCAAATTGAAAGGAAGAACGTGTCACCTTTGTGGACTTGAAGGTCATTTGGTGAAGAATTGCCCGAAAAAGAGAAAGAAGAGTTCTTCGGCAACTTCATCTACGGAGCGAACTCAACGGAATCAAAAGACACATCAAGTCAAAGGAGTTCACTCAACCCACCAAAGGTCCGAGCCACATCATCAATCATACAAGTGGATCACTGCGAGGCAAAGACCTAAGGTGGACCAACAGTCAAAGCGGACAACCCCCGGCCACAACGAATCAAGACAACCCAAAATCCAGCGATTTTGGATTCGGAAAGGTGATATCTTTCCTTGTCTTAAGTTCTAATTAGCTTATGACTGTATGTAATGCTTTGATTGGTTTTCCCTTCATATCTTTCTTAATCTTTGCATTACATGGTTTTCAATGCTCTTCGTTTTTATACTTTGTTTTTGAACAAAAGGGTTTTTAATGAACAAGTGCATTGAATAAAAAGGGCTTCACGTTTATTCACTCCAAATTAATTTTATTTGGATTATCAACTTTACTCCATAATCATAATCTTGAAGATACTTCATTATAGGAGTTTTTGATATTATAAGAATCAAATTTTAGAAATCATGTGTGATCTTTAGATGCTTAATCTATCTCGGTTGTGTGAATTCATTGTGATAAACGTGAGACAACCGATAGGCTAAAATTTGGGATTTAATTCTTTCACGTAAGAGATTGCATTCTTACAAGGGTATTGAAATGATTTGCAAAAGATGTGGAAAGAGTTACATCCGAAAGGAGTGTGAAAACTACCACCACATGCTGGAAAGAGCTGCCACCCCGGTCGTCCGGTTTGTGTGTGAAGCTACCACATGTTATGGATGCTTGATAGTATTTTATGAGAAAATCTTTAGTTGAAGCATTTGGAGATTTATATGCAAAACTCTTATATTTTGAATAATCTCCTGGTTGGTATAAGGTGGGATAGTTGAAAGATGCTCAAAGAGCCACCCTTAGGAATTTTAGTGATTATCTCAATTTGAAAGGGTAGAATTCAAGATTGATGTCGTTTGGAAATCTCCGTATGTCATCTTTGTAAATCCGTTACATCTTGATAGACTTTGGATCTCAAGATTATTTTTGATGACTTGTGTTTGATGAATATAACATGAAAAACGGTTTATAATGTTTTACCTTTATTTTTCATAATTTTGGAGTAAATCCTTTTAATTTTGTGAAATTAATTGGATTGAATGACATCTGTGTGAATTCACTGTTTAAAGCACTTAAATTGATTTCTTGATGGAATACAAATCGGTATTTGAAAAGATTCTAAAATCTGGATTTGTTTCAAGAAATTATTTGATTTTTGCTTTCTGGTACAGGTACGGAATCTGCATTTTTGTTATATACCAGAACTGAGCTTTTATCTCTCTTTCTCTATGAACTAATATTGTTAGTGATTTCCTTTTGTCTAGTATGTTCACTGTTTGACAATTTGTGACAAAAAGGGGGAGAAGAGAAATGACGGAGATGAGATCATCAAGAGAGGATAAACGAAACGAAAATGGAAAAATGGGGGAGAACGGAAAATGATGATCGTATCACAAAGGGGGAGAACATAGATGCTCAAGAACATGGAGAACATGTTAGAGATGCTCAAGATAGGGGGAGACAAAGAAAAATTGAAAGAGCCGAAAAACAAAAGAACCAAAAGGAAGACGGATCAAATGCAGGATTCTAATTTCTAACGACTAACGTTTGATTTCGTTTGGAGTTTTGTTTTGCAGGAATTACATCACTTTAAGACTCCAAGTCCTAAGTCATAGAGTATGTTCTAGGACTGTTTGGTTCGAATGTATTTTTGTATTTATTGGATCTTTCACGCAAAGAAAATCAATGTTTTGGTGATAACATTGAATTTCGTCTTTTTGGTTTAAGATGAGTGACTTCAGCGCTTTTATGTATTTTTGGGTTTTGTCACGAAATTGCCAAAGGGGGAGATTGTTACGGCATTTTGGTATTGTCATATTTCGTGAGTCATGTCAGTGAGTTGAGTCGGAGTCTTAAAGGGATCAAATTGTCAATCAGCAATCAAAGACTTAGAGAAGATTCAACAAGAGCTCAAGTTGACACTCAATGTCTTGAGTCTTGAAGATTGAAGATGAAGAATTGTGGATCAGTTACATCAATCTCAAGAAGAAAGTATTCAAAAGGATCAGGTATGTTTAACTAAATAATTTTGGTGATCCGAATACCTTCTTATAGTGTAGAAACACTTGGATGAACTTTTATTGTCATAATAATCAAAAACTGGTGTTCGGACATGTTCAGGATCCGGATCAGAGCCAACGATCCGGATCCCGAAGGTTGTTGCTTCATACAAGACTTCGATCCGGATCCATGCAATTTCCGATCCGGATCCCGAATGTTAAGTTTTCTGATTTGTATGAACGATCCGGATCGGGCAATGCGATCCGGATCCCGAACCATGGTATTTCTGGAATCGTCATTCTCGTTACGACGATCCGGATCGCAGTAAATCCGATCCGGATCGCCGTCCTGAAAATTTCCAGATAAGGTATGTTTTTGATTCTTATCTCTTTCCAAAGGTTTCTAAACTATAAATAGACATTTAGGGTGTCACGCCCCGGGGTCGAAACTGCGACCCGGGCCCGCCAACAGATCCGCCACCTATGCCAACCTGCATAGGCGAAGCGTTCTACCTGCAAGAAAAGTACTATAACTAAACAGATATCAGAGCTGTAAATAGAAATCTGCTGTAACTAAAATCAATCACTGTACAACTGGAAATAAACAACACTGTCTGCCTCCCAAAATAATAATAGTACAAATCCTCGAGTACAAGCTCTAAACCCAACCGGGAGGTAACTCCAATATATACAACAGTGTACAGTCTCTCAATACAAAATATCCTCACTACAAAAGTCTCTCAAAAGAGGAAAAAGAAACAGCTAATCCACTGATGATCTCCACAGAAGGGTACCGCTACTCTCCAACGCCGGGTAGGGATCTAGCTCGCGACTCCCTCGCCACGATCAACAACCACAGAGTCGGCAACACCCGCTAAGACTCTGCAAAACAAAGGAGAGGAAGGAAAAAGAAGGGGAAAAACCCCAGAGGGTGTGAGAACTACACCAAAGGAGGGAGTTCTCAGTGGGTAACACCGCCAGGACCGACGGTCTGCCCACCAAGTCCTCAAGCGACAAAAACTAACCAAAGCCGTAAAGACTGATAAAAGAAGCTGGACCCTCTCAACAGCTATCAAGCCACTAAGCTTGCTATGACTGCCATGCCTGCTCTGCCCGCCTATGCCTGCCAAGCCTGCCATGCCTGCTCTGCCTGCCTATGCCTGCCATGCCTGCCTGCCTACTATGCCTGCTATGCCTGCCAAGCCTGCCATGCCTGCCATGCCTGCCTGCCTACTATGCCTGCTATGCCTGCCCGCCTGCCAAGCCTGCCATGCCTGCCATGCCTGCCTGCCTACTATGCCTGCTATGCCTGCCCGCCTGCCATGCCTGCCTATGCCTGCTATGCCCGCTATGCCTGCCTATACCTGCTATGCCTGCCTACCTGCTATGCCTGCCAAGCCTGCCATGCCTGCCTGCCTACTATGCCTGCTATGCCTGCCCGCCTGCCAAGCCTGCCTACAACGGTCAACAACTCACAAAGACCTTGGGACCACCGTACCCCAAAACGGTTCCCAACAACACTAGCACTGGTCCAAACACCGCCACTAGACTCCACTCGGTCCCCCTGACACGAGCGCAACTAAAAAGCAAAAGGTCTGTAATAAGCCCAATCTAATGCCACCAGTAGACACTGGTACTGCCTGCTCTGCCTGCCGCGACGGGTATGCCAGCCTACGCATAACACCGAAGCAAAGGAGTCTCAAGGACTCAAAGTCTGTCTGCCGCGCACTCCGGAGTGGCACTCGAGGGGAGCGACCCACACGAGTAAAGTATCTCAATCAGCAGGACTGGATCATGACTCTGATCAAAGTGGGAAAACCCATCCACTAGAGAAATCGGATACCCAATCTGGTGCATAAATAAATATCCGGTCAACCGCCCAATATCCGCGGTTGCCGCAAAGCCCCACAACTAATCCAACCTGTCCCAGACACCAAGTCCCGACTACACTACCCAGAACCCCTGCTCGAACCAGAGCAACACAGACCACCTGACTAACAAAGAAGGAGAAAAGGATAACATGGTTTCTCCTAAGTCAAGTTCCAAAAGTAGTGCAGCGGTAAAAGATGGCCTAACTACATGCCCATGCACGCATGCTTGTTCTCAGAAATAATAAAAGTGGGTGAAGCATATAATAGTAAAGCATGCTAAAACATTCCTACTATGGTATACCAATCTCACCCAAGTGGGCCATTCCTTGCTTACCTCTCGCTCATATCGGTTGCACATCAAATACGCCTGCTATCAATCATAGAGGGATGATAACCCCACATGTGCACTTACATTCACCATGATATAAAAACCTTATACAGTTACTAAATTAAGCTTACCCACCTGAAGTGCTCAATCCAAGGCAAACCTGGAGTCGGTGAAGAGGGTAGACGCCCGCGGTCCAAAAATCTGCCAACAAAACACCCACGGTACAAGTCGCGAAAGCCTCGGCTTCAAACAGCTGAAAACACCCCTGAGTACAACAATAAGGCTTAACATTACCCTTTTAATCCCAAAATTAACCAAACATACACCATCTGAAAATCAGTCCCAAAGCCGCGCATAATTCACCTGCTGCAAGTGCCCAGAAAAATCCAATAAAAATACCACAGTAATCCTCGCGTCGATACCTTCGAAACGAGTACTTGCACGTCCAATTCCGAGCTTCCTACACTGAGAAACAATTCGGACAAGGGAACCACCCCGAATCAAACTACACTCAAAAACTGTAGCAACAAATACTGTTCACAGATAATCTTCACCTTCGAGAATTATTCAGAAAATTCCAAGAAAATTTGGGCATATTCCTCGTGATGTGTAGATGCAAATCGCCTCTTGAATCGCCCCAATCCGATGCCTGTGCGCGAAGATATCGCCAAAATACCACACCGCTGTCCCAAAACTCCGCCCAGAAAATGAGGTCACAAGATGATCCGAAAAACCCATGAAAAGCTCGGAATGGGAAAAACCAGTAAACATGGGAAACGTAGCCCTACCTGTCGTGAAGCCAACGGCGCAAGAATCGCCTCATTCGGAGGTCGGAGTAAGCCGGGGGAGTCCTCGCACCGAAATGCGACGAAGAAGAACACAAACGAACGAGCGTCGCGCCGCGCCGTAAAAATGGTAACCTCGGGATGCGTGCTGCCGAAAAATATGGAACTCTGGCAGATGGATCCGCCACAGGGAGATGAAGAAAACTCGTGAAGGTGGCACTGTGAAAATCCGCGCGGAGAAGAAGCTCTCTGCAAAATAACTCGGCCCTTTTATAGCCTGAAGAAACAGCCAGAAAACAAATCCGGAAATACCCAACATATCCCCACTTCCCGGGCGCTCCCGATTTCGGGCGGCTACAGTGTTGGGTCCGGCCCAACACTGTGCGCGCCCGAAATCCTCCCGGGCCTCCACGTCGCCCCCCCGCACAGCGTACAGCCCCGCTGGCCGCCCCCTGCGCGACGCGTGGGCCAACGCCGCGACGACACCTGGCGCGCACCCGGTCAACGCCCCCTGCCGCGCCACGTGCGCCTGCGCCCAGCCGCCTGCGCCCGCCTGCCGTGCACTGTTCCGAGGCACCCGGTGCACCTCCGTGGACCCGGCCTGCAAGAGCCCGCCAACCACACGACGCCACGTGTCCCGCCGGTCCGCTGCACCACGCCCGCCCGTTCCGTAGACCCGTCCACTAAACCGCCCACTCCGACACTGCCACGTGTCCACCCCCTGGTCCACCGTGTGCCCCGCACTCTCTGTGGACCGCGCCCCGCGGACCGGCCCACTCCCGAGCCGCCACGCGTCCAGCCCCCGGTGCACGCCTGCCGCGTGGACCGGGCGGCCCGCGCCTCCGTCCGCCGCGCCGCCTGCGGCCGCTCCGCCGCCGCCGCCGTCGCCGGAAACACTGTTCCGGCATGAACAGTGTCCGAAGCTCAAAAATCACTAATGGGTAGTCCGTTTTAAACCGTTTTCCGCCGCGCTGAATCCGAATTTGATGTCCATTTTGCCAATTCCAACTCCAAAATTTGCCGAAGGCATCCGAAAAGATAATCCTTGGTCCAAACTTCGCACTGAGTCCAATTTAAATATCCTTGGCGCGCGAAACCACTTCTGAGCTCCGACGGAGTCCATGATCACCCACGTGATCCAAAAACACACTGAGCCCAACACTAATGTCCAAATGGGGCACAAATCTCACCAACACGCCACATAGGCCTCCGAGAGCTGTAGATGATCCAGTAATCTCGTCGTGGGGATCCGGTCCTCACATCCTCCCCAACTAAGAAAAGTTTCGTCCTCGAAACTAGCTCAAATCCCCCAAGGGTCCCACATACCACGGGTAGGTATTCCTCAATAACGCCTCCAGCTCCCGAAACATCACTCACTCCCCGTGATTACTCCCCAGCAACAACAACAACAAGTACGGCATGGCCCGACATGCGATTTTCTCATCTCTCGAGCCAGAAATCGCAACGGGCGTCCCTCGTACTCCAACAATCACAGATCTCGGAAGGGGCAAGTCAATCACGGGCGAGGGATCCAAAAGCAAAACACTCCTGAGCTGAGACGTGAAACAATACAGAGGCCCCATCAAGAGCCGGGGGAAACAGAATAACCATCCGCGCAACACGCACTAAACCACCTCCTGGTGTCTACTCAACCCGGACCACCCGAAGTATACCCACAGATTCATCCCATGAGGAAAAAGATCCAATAAGCTGGGGTCTTCACTCGGTTACTTCCGATCCAAAATCACCCGAGTGGTCCAACTCAACCACGAGCTACCCTCAAAAGGGATCCTCAAGAGACACAAACTCAAGCCACGGTTGGACACTCAACAGCCAACATAACTCCAACAGATCCACGGGTCGAAAAGGATGCCCTGACGGGGACCAAACCGTCAGTGAACGGGAGGGAAAAACTGGCTCGAAAGGCGATCAAAATGCGGAGGCTCAAACTCGCGGTCAAAAATCCCAAATCAGCAACAACAATCCGCGAAAATCCCACTCAAGATGCTGAGTAATCAAAACTGATAGCCAAGCAGGCATGGCCTACGCCCAGGTATAACATCCAAGCTGGGAATAAGAGGACGTACTGAAGGCTCAACCGTGGAATCCAAGCTGCCTGCAAAACAGCGGTTCATCCTGCCACAACACTCATAGGGTTGGACTAATAAGTGTGGACCGAAGATCCACCCACGGTAACTCCACCGCCACAATGGGAGGCATCCCTAACACACACAATTCCATCTCCCAACACAGGAAACACTAGCATTGGCGCTAATATAAGACACATTATCCATTGGCCATGCTCTCTCGGTACCGCCAAGTCTAGAAGCTTCTCACCTCAAGAATGAAAGTCGGTCTCAGTCAACTTGAATAACATCCACTTGGTCGGGTTCCACCGCCGTCCCTACGGCTCGAACAAAGCGACCCAAGAAGGTATGCTTCAGCAACTACAACTTGTACTTCCCTAACTTGGGCATACCGCTTCATCCACACGGGCATGGTAGCACATCCACAAAGTGCTCCTAGTACTCCAAGTCACTCTGGGAGTAAATCAAAATATCCACGGAAACACCACTCCCAGTCCGTCCAAGTACAACTGGGACCTACTATTCCTCAGATCTTGAAGTCCACAGGGCATTCGTCATTTCATTGGGCCTCACTAACAACTCAGAATGCCCCCACCGCGTCCACAACGCCACCTAGGCGAAGTCCTCAGCTGTCTAACTCCAAGTGGGCACTCGGATCATACACCAACTGCCGGAGTACAACTCCATCAATAAGGTCCTAGATACCATAAAAGGACCCTTACATCCGTGTATCAACGATGTGGCATCACCACCATATACCAACGGCGTGGCACTAGGTCAAACAGACCCCCCGATCCATCGGCCCCTGCAGCAGTGCCATCGGGTCTCTCCCTCAGCTCTACCGGCGATATCCAATGAGGTGCCGCCCCGGGTGGCGCGGTTCTCGAACCACGTCAAACGCAATCTCTATCTCCCTAACCGGCGGCATTACCAACAACTAAGGTGAAATCACACACGGAATCTCGCAGGCAACAGAGATATCTCTAAGTCCCGGTGCCGCCGTAAGCACCTCTCCCCCTGTCGCTAAAACCAGAGTGCTCTAACAACCTCAACGAGCAAGCCTCCAATTGCCTGTCTTGCCGAAGATCAAGTCCTCTTTTGCCGCAGTCGAACATCCTGTGGCATAGTTCCCAACAATCTCAAGCATAAGGTCAAAACACCTAATTGCTATAATTTCCAATAACTCTGCCGGTGTCTCGCGGTCTCGGCCGCACTGGACATGATCCAAAAGCCTCCTCCACGTGCACAACAACAACAGGAACCTGTACCTCTAGTGCACGTGGTAACAAATCTGCCTCTAACCCATGTAAGAGTGGATCATGCTCTAACTCCGACTACCGTGGTGAAATCCCACCTGCGACACTCAATCCACTACCGTGGCGCCCTCCAACCGGCGGCACAGATTCATCCACTCAAAGTAAGTGGTTGTCGCTCAATTCTGCCTGAAAATCAGGACTATCACTGGAAGCACGACCTCTGTCTCTGATCACATTGAGGGCGACGAATAAGGCCCTCCGCAGATAACAAATCCACGCTATCGCTGCGCCTCTCAAATAAAATACCGACGTCGCCTTCGGGGTCCACCCGACCTCTGACATCTCGGGAATTCGTCAAGCAAGAAAAGAAAATTAGACATGCCCCCCTGCCGGCCGATCTGTCCTCCATCACCCGGCGCCAAGTGCCAAGATCCAGAAACTCACCTCTGGCGGCAGATTCCTATCCAAAGGAACTGCAATGCCGCGCTCCATACATAATGCCTGCACCAACGAGGCGTCGAAATCTACAATGGAGGGACTGAATAACAGAAAGGTGTCCTGGCGCAAACCACTCCCCAGTCTCATATATCCTATGCGCCTCGTCCCTCGAATCTGGAGCGCGCAGTTCAACAACTGCATACACTCACAAGCACAGGGAGGCTCTCAATTAATCACTCCATCACCACCAGCCACGACTCTGCCTCCAAGGCTCCAAACTCCATCTTACGAGTCGGGGTGGTTTGTCTGCCAAATATGGCTCAATAGGTCAATCATGTCCCACAGCTCACCCAGCTGTCAACCATCCACCCTGCCTCGGTGCCTCGACACTAAACATTGGCACAGAGGGGCTACTCAGTGCTCCAACAACTGTGTCACCAAGACCAGCTGGCTCACTCTGCCGCTGACAGCCTCAGACAATCCTGTCATCTGGGTCCGGGGTCCTCTGACCTCGATCCGGGTATCCGGGCCCAAAACCAACTGCTCAAGCTCAACCTGCCATGACAGGAGCACACGGTCAAAACCCAACGTCGGGGAGACACCGCTCGCCACGACGAAACAACAAAACACACACACAACAAACACTCGACCCAATCCAGCGAAAGTCTAAAGCATGTCACCCCCGTTCCACAGCAGTTATGTTGTCTGCAGCCAACATAATTACTTAGGAGAATAAACATGCCAATCACTCCTCCGTCCCTTGGGAGAGGTATAAAACTCAATCAGGATCTCGCAAAATCACGACTCTCACAAAGTCAACCAAGGGTCAACCATAAGCCTAGGGTTTCTAAGTCCACCATGACCTACAACCTCGGCTCTGATACCACTCTATCTGTCACGCCCCGGGGTCGAAACTGCGACCCGGGCCCGCCAACAGATCCGCCACCTATGCCAACCTGCATAGGCGAATGCGTTCTGTAGCCTGCAAGAATAGTACTATACTAAAGGCAGATATCATAAAAAAAAAAAAAACAGAGCTGTAAATAGAAATCTGCTGTACTAAATCAATCACTGTACAACTGGAAATAAACAACTAGTCTCCTCCCAAAATCATAATTAGTACAAGATCCTCGAGTACAAGCTCTAAACCCAACCGGGAGGTAACTTCCAATATAGACAACAGTGTACAGTCCTCTCAAAGCAAATATCCTCACTACAAAATTCTCTCAAAAGAGAAAAAGAAACGCTACTCACTGATGATCTCCACAGAAGGGTACCGCTACTCTCCAACGCCGGTATGGATCTAGCTCGCGACTCCCTCGCCACGATCAACAACCACAGAGTCGCAACACCCGCTAA
>JAQNDB010004127.1:0-25441 GCA_029204045.2 Tillandsia leiboldiana | reverse complement strand
GGTATGACAATCACCCAATATACCCGGCTACCACTATCCTACAACCCTGCTCAACCCGAGCCAATACCAATAGTACTCAATAAAGGAGAAAATGTGCCAACATGCGTTTCTCCTAATCAAATTTCACACAATAGATGTAGCACAGGAAAAAGGGTGTCACGGGGGACCCTGGGGGTTTCGTTAAGCGGAAGACGACCACTGAACATGGTTTGTTTTGCCGTATATACTTTTCTTTTTTGAAATCAACTCCCCGGGAGTGCCCAGACCCGCCGCATATCAAATTCACCTCTGCAACGGGCAGAGTCTCCTCTTATATAGCCGTGGTCCTGACTACAACCACTATACAACTATCGCTTTAACACACTAGTTCAATAGTCGGATACATACAGCCATTTCCTCAAGTATAAAGCGGACGACCAATTTTGAAAGGATAAATCCACAGTTTTAAAAACGGCGCCCACACGGCGCCAGGTTTTTCAAAACGGTTTTTCGCAATCTATAAATCCACATGGTTTTAAAATGGCCGCCCACACGATACCCAGATTTTTAAAACAGTTTTCACAATCCATAAATCAACAGGGTTTTAAAATGGCGCCCACACGTCACACCCAGATTTTAAACAGTTTTCGAAATTTTTTTTCTTTTTCTTTTCTTGGGTAGTTTAGAAGTGGCCAGTCGGGAAAGCAAAACGACCATCTACAAAGGTAATAAAAAGGATAGTCCAACATCCACATCGACCACACAAGGGTATCGCAATCAACATAGTAAGCCACTACTAAGTAATGAAATGAGCAGAAAAAGGGATACATACAGCCTATGGTCTCGAAGGACCAAAAGTACTCCTGTCACGGCCTCACCGTCGCCCTCGCTCTCACTCCCAAAGGAACCTGTCACAGAGTGGGGAAGTCAGCGACACAAGGTATAGAAGATGAAATGCAGGGAGACTTTAACTAAAGCAAACCGTAAGAAAACCAGCGTAACCGCCCTCTGCATCGCGCGATCGACGATATCCCCTCCCCCTGCAACGCCTGAACCGGGCACCTGCCTCGGCAACCCAGACGGAGCACTAACCTCAAGAAGGAAAACCGAAACGAGCACCGACCTCGGGAAAGAAAACCGAACCGAGCACCAACCTCGGGAAAGAAAACCGAACCGAGCACCAACCTCGGAGAAGAAATGAAACCGAGCACCAACCTCAAGAAGGAAAACCGAAACCGAGCACCACCTCGGGAAAGAAAACCAAACCGAGCACCAACCTCGGGAAGGGAAACCGAACCGAGCACAACCTCGGGAAAGGAAACCAAACCGAGCACCAAACCTCGGGAAAGAAAACCAAACCGAGCACCAACCTCGGGAAACCGGACCGAGCACCTACCTCGGTAAACCACGCCGAGCACCTACCCGACGGGTCGCACCGCTCACAACTTGGCGCCTCAAACCCCCACCAACGGGGGCCCCCACTACGTCACCTCGTGGGTATACACGGGTCATCGACCACTTTCCGGAAAAGCACACCCTTTGCGGTGGCCAAACCGCGGGTGCGCGTGCTGCAGCCTCGAGCATCGTAACCAAGTACACAAAACGAAACCAACAATAATGAACCAAGTACCAAAACGTAACCAACAATAATGAACCAAGTACCAAAACGAAACCAACAAAAAGAACCAGTACCCAAAACGAAACCAACCATAATGAACCAAGTACCAAAAACGTAACAAACAATAATGAACCAAGTACCCAAAACGAAACCAACCATAATGAACCAAGTACCCAAAACGAAACCAACCATAATGAACCAAGTACCCAAAACGTAACCAACAATAATGAACCAAGTACCCAAAACGAAACCAACCATAATGAACCAAGTACCCAAAACATAACCAACAATAATGAGCCGAGTACACACCACACGATAATCATGACAGTAACGAAATTGTGCATAGAGGGGTTCTAAGGATGTACCCACCTGAAACGCGAAGGAGGAGGTGTGCGGAAACTCCAGTTAAAACACTCCCACCTTGTGCCCGGAAAGAACTACAGTGAGAGGTATCGTTAATAACATCGTCGCGGTCAAAAACACTCAAAAAGGGACGAAACGGGCAAAAACGGAGCTTCTGGGCTCTTTTTCTGGAGACAGGTGCACGGATCCAGGCGTGGACCGGGTCCACGGCAGCAGGCGGCAGCGGCGCAGACCAGGCGCACGCCGCAGCGGTAGACCGCTGTTGCATGGGCCGGGCCGCGCACGAGCCGAAGCGCGCACCGGGTCCACACTGTTGGGCTACGGGGCGTGCACCGGGTGTACGCCTGCAGCGGTGGACCGCGCGGCCTGGCGCACGCCCTCGTGCACCGGTCCGCGCCCCTGGGCCTGGGAGCCGTGCGCCGGGTGTACGCCTGCAGCGGTGGACCGCGCGGCCTGGCGCACGCCCTCGTGCACCGGGTTCGCGCCCCTGGGCCTGGGAGCCGTGCGCCGGGTGCACGCTAGGTCCTGTGGACCGCGTGGTGGTGTAGCCGTACGGGTGAACAGTAAATCCTCCGGTTCGTCTCCCGCGGCTCCGGTGATGACCCCGCGAACACGGCGACTGCGGCGACGACTCCGTGGGCATGGTAACGGCGGCGGCGGCCTCCCGTTTAACAACGGCAGCGGCGGCTTCCCGTTACCACAAAGCCCACACGGCGTGCGACACCCGGACGACCATCGCCCAACCCTCGACCCCACAGAAATTGCAAACAGAAACTACACGGTCACTTACCGATCCTTGCGAGGAAGGGAAAAAGGATCGTCCCCTCTCATCTCCAACGTAAAGCTCTCCCCCGTTCTTCCTTCTCCTTCCTCGATCGCTCCCCTAATTCGAAACTTCGAAATTCCAAAGTCCCCCCTTTCCGTTCCCAGTTCTCGATGGGGAAAAGATAAAATAAATAAATAAAATAAAATAAAAGGCTCGTACAGAAGGATGCAGTAAAAGAATAAAAAGAAAGACCAACAAACCCTAGACCCAGATTGACTCAGACTTCCTCGAAAATCATGTAAATTACAATGCACGCATCTCGGTGCACTTTACGGTCACCAGGAGCTTCGAACTCTATTCCGGGAGATCCGTAAGTCCGATTTCAAATCCGGTCGCACCGCCGCTCATCATTTTGCCAGCCCAATCACCTAAAAATACCCGCAAACCCCGACGATCAGCCCAAAAATTCTCGAATTTCAACTCCCCCTTAACAACAATAAGTATTCCAATTAGGACCCGAAACGGAAAAAATCGGAAGGTCGAGGTACTACCAAAAATTCGAAAAACCCAAGGACATAATTAAGATCAAAGAAACTCATCACAGACAGATCCCGTCCGACCGCCTCGGAAAGCGTGCCGGCCACTTAGCACGGATTCTGATGCACCACTCAAAGGCAAACGCTTTGATCCCCATTCCGGGAGATCCGAAAATCGGAATCCGAATCCGTTCGCTTTGCCATCCTCCGTTTTCCGAGCTCAAACGCAGAAAAATACTCGCGGTCCAGGCCAGTCCTTTGCAGAAAACATAGTGAAAAGTTTTCCTAACAATCCCGTCATAAAAAGAAGGTATACAAAGGCATTGGAACTCCAGGACTCTACATCACTCACCACTTAAAAGAAGTTTCGTCCTCGAAACTTAATCCTGGTTCACCACGAATAAATCTGGGTAGCGCTCGCTCATCTTTGACTCCAGTTCCCAAGTCACTTCACGTTCTTCCTGGTCGCTCCACAGCACCTTCATATAGGGGATCGTCCGGTTGCGCAATCCTTTTTCTCCTCTCGTGCTAAAATCCGCACTGGTGTTCCATCGAAGCTTCGTTCCTCTCTAAGCTCAAAAGCAGTGACCATCCATCACCCAACTCAAGTATGCAGACTCGGAGCACATCATCGAGAATCCGGTTTACTTGCTCGGGTTGTCCGTCGGTCGGGGGGGTCTCGTCTCGAACAAGCTGTATCTGTGCGCCCGTTTTCTGACTTTCTAGGGTTTCTCAAATAGGGTTGGCTTGATCAATTAAGGACAAGAAGGTTGCGCGACAATACTGGTCCTGCTGAGTACTCGCGCTCATTGATCTCCCTCGGTCCGCGAAAGCCATTCCGCAAGGCGCCTAAGTGATAGGTTGCGTGTCTGGTAGGAGCTCGAAAGAGAGAATGACCTCTCGCCCGGGGGTGTTTCCGGCAATTCAGTCAGGAGGACGTCAGAAGAAACCCCTACAACGGGGGTGTCAGTGAGCGATGCAAAGGGTCGAGTTGCTAGGCTCACTGAAGCCAAGTAGCTATACATCCGCCGGATACCTCGCGGACCAGTCCATGCCCAGAACCTCGTCGTATCCCTGCTTCCCGACTCGAAATTCCCAATCACGACGTCACCGGTCCGCATACTACACCAGCCGGCGCTGAGCCGTCAGCAACAAAGTCTCGCGATGCGTCGAGGTACCCCAGTCATGCCGCCCAACTCGTAACGATGAGACTTTAAAAGTCCAACACAACTAACCCAACGACAAGGAAAACAAACCACACTAACGCCCTCATAAGGCTCCAAGGGGTGCCAAAAAAACCTGGGTTTCTAACCACCCGAGATTTTTCCCCCTGAAGACGACGAACTCACCTGTCATCAACACAGACTGTTCCCTTCTGTCACCAACACGAATCACAAGCTCGAAGCCTAACCACCACCCCGGACTACCCGTTCCGACTGTCCGTCCTACCGAGGCGACGGTCATGGCTAACGTTAGGTTTCAGCTCTAGGACTCACCGTAAGGTCCACCCCACAAAAAGAGCTGCGTACGGTGCCACCTAGCCGAAAGTGGCCCGTGCCAAAACTCTGAGTAGTCGCCAGATCCCTCCCTTTAACTCACTCCTGCCCCCAAAAGCCCAACAATCCAAAACACTCCCAAACTAAGCCTCAAGGCTATGCCTTAGTCATGGGAAGCTGGCGACACAACACACAAGGTAAGGTCCTACCTCCGTCCTGGCACCGATGGGGTACGACGCTCTAAATTGCCACCAATTCTCGGTCCCAAACCGTTGCCCCACCAAGTACGGGGCATCGAAACAAGTGGTAAACCTCCAGGCCAAAGGTGACACTCCTAACTAGGAGAAAATCTAAGCTCTAGGTCCGCTCAACAATGACCTCCAGGTACTGAAGACTATCTATCTGAAACCAAAAGGGTTGGAAGAGGACAAGCAACGAAAAACGCAAGAAGAACCCTGTCAAAAGTCACCTAGGTTCACCAAACGCACTCGAGGGATCACACGCCACCCCACCAGCAGGACAACCTAACCGACGCACTTGTGCAGAAAACAGAAACCCAACCCAAAGCTTTACCACCACAACCCCATCGTACAAGATTTTCTAGCCCCGGTGGTCTCCCTTTTTAACCCTAAAGGAGCACCCCGAGATCCCGTCCCGACACTTTCTACAACCATTGCCGTGACCACAGTAAAAAGAACCGAACTATGGGTAACAACCGTAAGGGAAGGATTCCTCATTCCCTCATCTACCTTGCCCATGGTGCAAGAAGAATCGGCTGACCATCCGCTGTAGCCTAACACCAGAAGACCTAGAAGATACAAAATTAGACAAAAGGCCATCCAATTACCCACGACCGGCAAAACGGCCGACACCCTTACAAACACCGGTGGGTTACCCTACCACCCGTCACCATTACTAACGACGACCAGAACATCGGCGGAGGAAGGGGTTCGGAACAACAAAAGTCGGCGCAACAATTTGCTGTATTACCAGCCGCAGCAGGTGCACGAACATCGTCAGCAGACCCACCGTGTCCTGTGCTGGTTGCCTAATCCATTGATTCATAGTAACCATCAAGGCCCCGGTGGTAGCCGGGCTCGACCCCAACCTCCTAAACAACCCGACAACGCTAGCACAACACCCGAGCTAAACCGGAAAACAAAACTCAACAATCCCGCACTCTCGCATCTCTACGCAGTAATACCGTGATCATTTCATTAGTTAGTAGCCGGTGGTAATGTGCTCTTGTGGATGTTGGACAGCGACTACTGTGGTTAAAGCTGTTTCGTCTCTGATACCATCTTAATCTGTCACGCCCCGGGGGTTTCTGTCACGCCCCGGGGGTTTTGTTTTAGCGGAAACGGTACACAAAAGTAAGCGTACGGTGCGTACAAAATTTTTCTTTAAAACCTCCTTCCCCGGCGCGTGCCCAGACCCGCCGCATATACAGATTCACTCGAAAATCGGGCAGAGTCTCCTCTGTATATGCACGGCGTCGCGGCTATTACAACCGTCAAACACAAGCAATCATTTTCCATTTAATCACAACAGTTCGAAGTAGTACGGTGCATGAAGACTAAACAATACCCGTGGCCAGTCAAGTTGAAAGTATAAACTCACCGTTTTGAAAACAGGCCCACACGGCCTTAGGTTTTGAAAACAGTTTGGAAAACGGCATAAATCCACAGGGTTTGGAAAACGAGCCCACCCGACCCTAGACTTTTGAAAACGGTTTTCGAAGTCCTTTTTCTTTTGTAATTTGAAAGCGGCCACACGGGACAAGCAAAACAACTACTCGCAAGGGCAAATAAAAGACATCCCAACATCCACATCGACCCCACAAGGGTATCGCGATCCGCACAGTCGGCTACTAACAAGTAATGAAATACGCAATATAAGAAGTAAATACCAACTATGGCTACGGAGGACCAAAGGTGCTCCTGCCACGGCCTCACCGTCGCCCTAGCTCTCACCCCCGAGAACCTGTCAGAGAGTGGGAAGTCAGTGACCAGAAAATAAAGCACGAAAGCAACTAGGGCTATAAATAAAGCAAACCGCAGTAAACCAGAGCAACCGCCCTCCTCGTCGTGCAATCGTCGGTATCCCCTCCCCCTGCATAACCTGGACCGGGCACCTGCCGCGGCAAACCAGACTATCCGGAGCTACCGTAAAAATAAAACGTGAACCCCTGCAAAACCTGACCACCCTCCCAAGAGGGAAAATAAACCACGAACACCTGTAACACCTGTAACCCCTGTAACACCTGTAACACCTGTAACACCTGACCTCGTCGAGCATCTACGTCGACGGGTCGCACCGCTCACAAAGAGCCACGAACACCTGTAACACCTGACCACGTCGAGCATCTACGTCGACGGGTCGCACCGCTCGCACCTTGGCGCCTCAACACCCCACAACTACGGGGGCCCCACTACGTCACCTCGTGGGTTTACACGGGTCATATACCACTTTTCCGGAAAAGCGCACCCTTTGCGGTGGCCAAACCGCGGGTGCGCGTGCTGCAGCCTCGAGCATAGTAACCAAGTACACCAGATAAAACCGATAGTAATGAACCATAAAGATCACCAAATATACCAAGTATAACTCAATAGCGATGACCATAGAGACTATCCACGTTAGCACAGTTAAACGTATAATCGAAAGTAGTTGCAACCGTCGGAAGCCCGACACTAAGTCTCAAAATAAAAACCCACAGCATGATAAACATAACCATGACAAAATTCCGCAATAAGGGGTTCTAAGGGTGTACCCACCTGAAACGCGAAGAAGAAGGTGTACGGAACTCCCGCTAAAACACTCCCACCCTGTGCCCGAAAAAGCTACAGTAAGTAATAATGTTAAAAATATCGTCGTGGTCAAAAACACTGAAAAACGGGGCAAAACGGGCCACAAACGGAGCTTCTGGGCTCAAAAGCTGAAAGCTGGTGCACGGTCCAGGCGTGGACCGGGTTCACGACGCAGAGGAGGCAGCGGTGCAGACCGGGCTCACCCCGGGAGCATGCACCAGGCGGATTGGGCCGGGCCGGTGCACCGGCTTAGCGCGCACCGGGCTCACGCATACCCGGTCGCGGCGGCAGGGCCGGGTGCACGCCCTTGCGTGGACCGCGCTTGCGGGCCGGGCTGGCGCACGCGCCCGTGCGCCGGGTCCGCGCATTCGGGCTGCGGGACGCGTGTGCCGGGTGCACGCCCGTCCGGTGGACCGCGTGAGGAGGCAGCCGTACAGGGTGAACAGTGAACCCTAATTTCGCTCCCCGCGGCTCCGGTTTCGCGATTTCAACCCCGTTTTCGCTCCCGTGCGACTCCGGCGACGACCCCGTGGGCATGACAACGGCGGCGGTGGCCTCCCGTTCAACGACGGCGGCGGCGGCCTCCCGTTCAACGACGGCGGCGGCGGCCTCCCGTTCAACACCTTGATTTGCCCATGAAAACAACAAAAGGAAAACCTCACATTGGAAAATAACCGGGGAGACCCGAACCGCTCACCATGTTTTCGCCGATGGGGGAGAAAGAGGAAAGGGGGTCACCCGTTCCTCGCTCGCTCCGCCTTGTTTCTCCACTCGGTCGGTTGGGAAACAGAAAGGTTGGGGAAGTGGGTTCTCGTTGCGCTTGGGGTTTCGTACGCAGGGGAGTTGTGGGGGGAGTTGAGGGGAGTTGTGAGGAGTTGAGGGGAGTTATGGGAAGTTGCGGGGAGTTGGGGGGAGTTGTGGGGAGTTATGGGAAGTTGCGGGGAGTTGGGGGAAGTTGTGGGAGTTATGGGAAGTTGCGGGGAGTTGGGGGGAGTTGTGGGAAGTTGCACGACAGGGAAAAAGGCGGGACGGGTTAGGGTGGCGGGAGCGGTTAGAATGGGGATTGGGAATGAACCCATTTCAAGTCAAAAGCGGGTAACAAATCGGGTGCGAACCAGGGTCCGGTCTGCCTGAAAAACCGCGTTGAACACCTGAACCGCTTGCCACCTTCCGGAATTTATTCCGGGAGATTCCGGCGTCGGAATTCAAAACCGATTGCGCCGCCGTTCTCCGTTTCGCGAGCTTTATTAACTAAAAATACCCGCGAGCCCCGACGGTCTGCCCGGAAATAAGGAATTATTAGATCACCCTCCGGCCCCCGAAACGAAATGCGAAATAAACGAAACCAAAACAGAAACCGTAGATCGAGGTACCACCAAATAAATAAAATAATCCACTAACGTAAATAGATGAAAGGTCCGATCATCGCAGGATCCCGTCCGATCACCTCGAAAAGCGTGCCAGCCACTTAGCACGGGTTTCGATGCACCACTCAAAGCAAATGCTTTGACCCCCATTCCGGGAGATCCGTAAATCGGAAACCGAATCCGTTCGCTTTGCCGTCCTTCATTTTTCGAGCTCAATCGCAGAAAAAATACTCACGGTCCAGGCCAGTCCATTGCAGAAACATAGTGAAAGGTTTTCCTAAGTCCCGTCAAAATAAAAGGGAGGCATACAAGGGCAAGGGAACGCCAGGACTCTACATCACTCACCACTTAAAAGAAGTTTCATCCTCGAAACTTAATCCTGGTCCCCACGAGTAATTCTGGGTAGCACTCCCTCCTCTCTGACGCCAGTTCCCAAGTCGCTTCACGTTCTCCCTGGTTGCTAAGATCCGCACCGGTGTTCCGTCGAAGCTCAGGTCCTCTCTAAGCTCAAAAGCGGTGACCATCCATCACCAAAATCAAGTACGCAGGTTCAGAGCACATCTTCGAGAATCCGGACCACACGCTCGGACTGTCCGTCGTTCTGGGGTGAAACGCCGCGCTGAAGAGTGGGTTAGTCTCCAGGGCTTGTTGTAGACTTTGCCGAAGGTTCGACACCAGTCGAGTGACTCTAGTCCCCGTCGTACGGGTGGGTGGAAAAAGAGTCGTCTTCGTCAGTCGATCCACTGTGACTCAAACCGCATCGTGCCCTCGATGCGATGCGGAAAACCCGTGACGAATTCCATGCTGATTCTCTCTCATTTCCACTCTGGTACCGGTAGAGATTGTAGTTTTCCCCGCTGAGCGCTGATGTTCGAATTTTACTTGTTAACCATCTAAACAGCGGGTAGTGAACTGTATTACATCCCCCCTTTGGTTTAGTCCACCAAGAATTCTTCTTTGAGGTCCCTGTACATCTTCGTGTCATCTGGACGCGCCGCATAGGGGGCGCAGTGCGCCTCCGACAGTGTCTCCTCTTTCAACTCTGGCAGCTCAGGTAAGCAATTTCGCCCTCGAAAACGTATTGCGCCGTTCGCACTCGCCCAAAAGTCGCTCGCGTGGTCCGGGGGGGGGGGAAATCATGTCTCGAACGAGCTGTATCGGTGCGCCTGTCTTCTGACCTTCCAGGATCTCTCTAATAGGGTTGGCTTGACCCTCAAGGACAAGAGTCACGCGACAGTACCGGTCCTGCTGAGTAGTCGCGCTCATCAGTTTCCCCCTCGATTTGACCCTTCCTGCTCAGAACATCCGCTACTACGCTTGCTTTTCCCGGGGTGATACCGAACGGTCAAGCCGAGTCCTTCAGCAACTCCAACTAGTGCCTCTGCCGCGAAAACAAATCCTTCTCTGCGAACAAAACTCAAGGCTCTGGAGATCCGAAAATACATCATGATGAACTCCAAAAGGTGGTGTCTCCAACGTTTTAAAACGAAGACGACTGCTGCCAGTTCCGGATCGTGTGTCGGGCAGTTCCACTCACATTCTCTGTGATTCCCGTTGCTGACACAATGTGCCCCAAAAAGTCCACTTTGCAAAGTCAGAACTCACATTTCTTAAACTTAGCAAACAACCTCTGGTCCCTGAGAGTCCGGAGAATAATCTGTAAGTGCCTCTCGTAATTGGTCGAAGTGGTCATCAAACCCGGACTTGTTCTTCACTGTAATCTTGTATATCTCCCTGTAGTCGATGCGTAGGCGTAGCTTCCGTTCTTCTTTCGCACGAAGAGCACGGGTGCGTCCCAAGGTGACACACTCGGTCTGATGAACCCTTAAAGGTCCAAAACAACTAACCCGACGACAAGGAAAACAAATCACACTAACGCCCTCACAAGGCTCCAAGAGGTGCCAACAAAACAGGCTGGGTTACAACTACCTGTAATTTTTCCCTTGAACCACACCTGCCCCAAAAGACCACGACCCAAAACGCTCCCAAACTAGGCCTCAAGGCTATGCTTTAGTCATGGGAAGCTGGCGACAAAACCCACAAGGTAAGGTCCCACCTCCGTCCTGGCACTGACGGGGTGCGTCACTCTAAATAACCACTAACTCTTAGTCCCAATCCGTTGCCCCTCCAAGCACCGGGCATCGAATCGAGCGGTATACCTCCATACCAAAACGTGACACTGTTACGGAATTTGAGTTGGCGTAGTTTCGTGAAAGTCTCAAGTCTTGAAGATTGAAGGTGAAGAAAGTTGGATCGTTTAACTCAATCTCAAGAAAGAAGAATTCAAAAGGATCAGGTATGTTTAACCTAAGATTTTGTGTGATCCGAATACTTCTTGTAGTGTAGAAACACTTGGAAGAATCTTTCATTGCATAAAAATCAAAAACTGGACTTGGGACATGTTCAGGATCCGGATCAGGTTGTTCGATCCGGATCCCGAAGGTGGTTCGTTCATACACCAGTTCAATCTGGATCGTAGCGTCTCTTGATCCGGATCCCGAACACTGAGTTTACCATCTTCCTTGAACGATCCGGATCAGGCTTCGCAATCCGGATCCCAAACGTTGATGTTTGGTGAACTGTATGAACGATCCGGATCAAGCACTTCGATCCGGATCCCGAACCTTCGTTTTTCTGGAATTGCCTGACTCGTTGCGACGATCCGGATCACAGTTAATCCGATCCGGATCGCCGTCCGTAAAATCTCCAGAAATGTTAGGTTTTTGATTCTTATCTCCTTCCTAGGGTTTCTAACCTATAAATAGACCCTATGACTCTTTTTCTAGGGCTAATCCACTGTGAATCGAAATAGCCGTCATTTTCATATATCATCTTTTACGGCTCTAGATCCACATATAGAGAAGAAAGGAAATCATTAGAGAATACTCTATGTTTCTTCATCTATATTGATTAGTTTGATTCTAGGTTTTCATACTCACATCTTGAGTTGAATCAAACTAATGAATACTTAGATGGTATTTCCGATCTATCTTTGATCTAAGTATTCGGCGGATCATCACCACCCAAAACAACGATTTACCCCAAAAATCGGCGCGTGGATTCGCGTGTCCTTGTGGATTCAAGGTTCAACCGCTCTCGTGGATTCGGAGCGAGGCACGTTCGTGGATTCGAAGGGTGCTATTGGGTGAAGACCGTGGATTCGGTCGGACGTCGTGGATTCGACGTTGGACGCCGTGGATTCGGCGTTGGGCGCAGATCGTGGATTCGAGAAGCGTCGCGGAGCGAGCGGAGAAGATCCTCTAGGAGCGTATGGAAAAGGTTGAGTCGTAAGTGTGTACGGTAAATCACCTTGTACGTGTTTTAATTCTAGTGGATTTCTGCCGTGTTATCGGTCCCGTGGTTTTTTACTCCGGTGATGGAGTTTTCCACGTAAAAATCTTGCGTATTATTTTTATTTCCGCATTGGGTTTTTATCGCAACGATTTTTTGAGTGTTTATGCGTTTACACCTATTCACCCCCCTCTAGGTGTTTTTTTCCCCTATTTAGATCCTTATTACATATAACCCAACAAGTGGTATCAGAGAGGGAATAGGGTTGTAAACAATGGTTGAAGGTGGAAACATCAACCGACCCCCGTTCTTCGATGGAACAAATTATGCGTACTGGAAAGTACGGATGAAAGCCTTTTTAATTTCCATCGACGAACGGGTGTGGCAATCGATTGAATTAGGATGGACTAATCCAACTGAATTTATTGGTGATGTTCGCACCTTAAAACCTAGGTCGAAATGGACCAAGGAAGAGTTAGATTCATCTTCTTACAATGGCAAGGGAATTAATGCTATCTTTAATGCCTTATCTCATACTGAATTCTCTCGCGTCTCGGCATGTGAGACTGCGAAAGAAATCTGGGATGTTCTTCAGGTTACACATGAGGGAACTAACCTCGTGAAGATTCAGAAACTACAAATGCTTACGAGCAAGTTTGACTCTATCTTAATGGCAGAAAATGAATCTTTCACGGACTACTATACACGATTGCAAGACCTCGTAAACTCATGTGCTAATCTGGGAGAGAAGATTCCAGAATTTAAGATTGTAAGAAAGATCTTAATAACTCTTCCTGAACGATTTCGCCCAAAGGTTACTGCCATTGAAACTATTAAACACCCGGACGAAATACGTGTAGAAGAATTAGTTGGTTCATTACAAACTTATGAAATGACATTTACTACTAACAATTCTTCTAGAAAGGCATCTACTTCTAAGTCTTCAGGTTATGCGTTGAAAACAACTAAGGAAGAAGACGCGGATACGTCCTCCTCAGACGATGACGAGAACCTTTCTATGGAGGAATTTGAGAAGCAGCTCGCTCTCTTGACAAGGAAGTTTCGCCGCAACTTTCGAAGGGGTAATTCAAGCAAATCTCCATCCTTCGGAAAGTCGAACAAAGGCAAGGGTACTTCAGGTTACAAGTCAAGAAAGCAAGAGAACTTCTCAAAGGATAAGAAAAGTTCAGAAGGACAACTACAATGCTTCAAATGTCGAGGCTACGGCCACATTGCAACGGAATGTCCTAACAAGTATCCGGCAAAGAAGAAGGCGATGCAAGTCGTCACTTGGGATGACAACTCAACGTCAAATGAGTCGTCTTCGAGTGATGAAGAAAAGAGCTCCACCGCATTCCACGCGTCCGTATCTTCACCCTTCATGTGCTTTATGGCAAGTACATCTGAGTCGTTGTCCAACTCCACTGTTGAAAAGAACGCAACGGACAACGAATCGGATGATTCGGAAGGTGAAGAATTTGCTCTAGCCTACCACAGACTTTTGAGGGACTCAAAGAAAGTGGCTAAGCAAAACAAGAGTTTGAGAGGGAGAGTGCATGATCTCGAAGAAGAAGCAAAAAGAGCGACTTCTCTCTCAAACGCTCTTGAAGTGGAAAGGGAAAACCTGATAAAGGCAAATGCTTCCCTTCAAGAGTCCAATGAGCAACTTGAGAAGGAACATACAAATCTGGTGGATAACGCGAATCACTTCTCAAAGCTCTACAACGAGGCTCAACAGGATAACCTGGAAATGACAAAGACCATTTTCCAACTCAAGAATGACTTACAGCGATTCTCTTCAGGAAGGAGTAAGTTGGATAGACTTCTTGGTCTTGGTCAATCAAATAGGTTCGGCCTCGGATACACTCAAACTGGAAACAGTCCAAGTTCGAGTGAGACAGTTTTTGTGCCTCAGTCGGTATCTCCTCCTCCGACACCGGAATTCAAGACAAACAACGACAACAAACCTACTTCATCCTCTTTGGGATCGTCAAGATCTAAGGTATGTTTTCGTTGTGGTGTTTCAGGGCACATAAGAAGATATTGCAAGACGGGAGTCGAACGCTCATCTCAAGGACCTCTTGCAACAACTACCAAAATGGCTCCTCCCCGAAAATCAAAGCAAAACTTTTCAAATGAAAAGAGATTTGGTAGTTCATCGCGCAAGACGATTTCATCAAGGAACAACAATCGCTATAACAAGACGCCTTCACCTAGGCATATAACTTCTCGACCATTACCGACGCACTCCAAAAGGGTTTGGGTGCGCAAAGGTGAAATTTTCCCTTGTCTTGTTTCCAGTGTTTCCTTGCATGCATATGATAGTTCGTCTTGGTATCTGGATAGCGGATGTTCCCGTCACATGACCGGTGACAAAAATAGTTTTCAAAATCTTGAGAAAATCTCCGGAGGACACGTTGTTTTCGGAGACGGTCGATCTTCCAAAATTGTTGGAAAAGGGACGGTAGCTATTCCAGATGGCCCGATTTTGAAAAACGTCTTATTTGTTGATGGCCTTAAGACTAACCTCATAAGCATAAGTCAACTTTGCGACAATGGTTTTTCAGTTAACTTTTCATCTGTTGAATGCATTGTAACTGATAAGGACCATGTCTTCTTTTTAAAAGGGGTTAGATCTGAAAACAATTGTTATGTTGTTCCTAATAAATTTTCTGAAAATTGTAGCTTAGCTGCTTTGAATAATGAAACTCTTTGGCATGAAAGGCTAGGTCACTTAAAATTTTAGGAACTTACTAGAATTTCAAACAAGGACGTGGTCAAGGGGGTTCCAAAGCTTTTATTTAAACAAAACATTGTGTGTGGTGGTTGCCAAAAGGGAAAACAGTCTAGGACTGCACACAAGAACTTGAACCACGTTGGTACAAAACGACCCTTGGAACTTTTGCACATGGACTTAAATGGGGCCGACCCGGTCAACCATCTTTGGGAGGTAAAATGGGACATTTTTTTATTGTTGATGATTTCTCTCGTTTTCTTGGGTAGCATTTTTAAAAGAGAAAGCTGATACGTTTGACTCTTTTCATGAGATTTGCCATCGTATTATGATTGAAAAGAATGAAAAGACATTCGGTGTTAGAATGAAGCGGTGGAGAATTCATCAATTCACAATTCATTGATTTTTTGCACTTCAAATGGAATTAAACATGAATTCTCGGCCACCCTATACACCTCAGCAGAATGGTGTTGTTGAGCGCAAGAACAGGGTTGTTCAAGAGATGGCGCGTGTGATGCTGTCATAGCCGGAATTTACCGCTACATTTTTGGGCTGAAGCTGTGAACACCGCTGTCTATGTCATTAATAGAGTTTACTTGCGCCCAGGAACTTTAAATACACCATATGAGCTGTGGTTTAGTATGAAAACCCAATATCAAATATTTTCGTGTCTTCGGGAGTCGATGTTACATTTTACGTGACCGTGAAAATCTTGGAAAGTTCGACTCTCGAAGTGATGAAGGGATCTTTTTGGGTTATTCTACGAATAGCAGAGCATATCGAGTATTTAACATTGAATCTAAGACGATCGTAGAATCTATAAATGTTAAAGTAGATGAAGCTTTTCACTTTGAAACTGGAAAATCTACCCTCGATATCTCTCTAGATGATGATTCTCCTGCTAGTGCATCTTCTCATAATAATACTTCCAATATTAATGATGCATCTAATGGTTCTTCAAGTTTATCTGATGTGCAGGAATCATCTCATATATCTCCGAGTACTCCGTTTCAACAAACGTTACGAATCTCCAAGGATCATCCGGAATCGAATATTATTGGAGATCCACAAGAAGGAGTCAGAACTCGGAGGCAGTTGGTTTGTGGATTCGCTTGCTACGTATCTTTAATCGAACCAAAGAACATAGATGAAGCTCTTCAGGATGACCACTGGATTAAAGCAATGCAGGAAGAGCTCCATCAATTTGAGCGAAACAAAGTCTGGGAATTAACGAAGCCTCCAAAGCAACACAATGTGATAGGTACCAAATGGATCTTCAAGAACAAGAAAAATGAGGATGGTACTATCATCAGGAACAAGGCACGATTAGTTGCTCAAGGCTACTCTCAAGTAGAAGGTATAGACTTTGATGAAACCTTCGCCCCTGTAGCTAGACTCGAGTCCATTCGTATACTATTCGCTATTGCTTGTCATTTTAAAATCAAATTATTTCAAATGGACGTTAAGAGCGCATTTCTAAATGGGTTTTTAAATGAGGAAGTTTATGTGGCTCAACCGAAAGGTTTTGTAGATCATAAACAACCTAACCATGTTTTTCGTTTGAAAAAGGCCCTTTACGGTCTGAAACAAGCACCGCGAGCATGGTACGAAAGGTTAACAAAGCACCTTTTGGAGAAGGGCTATACTCGAGGGGGAGCTGATAGGACTCTCTTTGTGAAGCATTATCAAAAGCAATTTCATTGTAGCACAAATCTATGTCGATGACATTGTATTTGGTGCAACAAGAGATAATGATGCTTCTAAAGTCGCGGAGACCATGGAAAGCGAATTTGAGATGTCCATGATGGGCGAATTGAACTTATTTCCTTGGATTGCAAATTAAACAAAATGATGAAGGTATTCACTTGAGTCAATCCAAGTATGCAATGGAGTTGGTCAACAAGTTTGATCTAGAAAATTGTAAAGATTTCCAACTCCAATGGGAACTAGCCACAAGGGACTTGGAAGTGAATCACATAGTGAGAATGTAGACGAGAAACTGTATAGAAGTATGATTGGAAGTCTACTTTACCTCACGGCTAGTTGCCCGGATATATCTTTTGGTGTTGGGATTTGCGCGAGATATCAATCAGCACCAAAGGAGGTTCACCTGAAAGCGGTGAAAAGGATCATCCGGTATATCAAAGGATCAATTAATTTCGGAATTTGGTATCCTATGGGAACAAGTTTGGATATTGTTGGATACTCAGATGCCGATTGGGCAGGATCAGTGGATGATCGGAAAAGCACGAGTGGTGCATGCTTCTATCTTGGCCATTGCCTTGTTGCATGGCACAGTAAAAAGCAGAACTGCATAGCACTCTCGACTGCCGAAGCGGAATACATTTCAGCTGGAAGTTGCTCAACTCAACTCATTTGGATGAAAAGCGTATTGAGCGACTTCCGCATTTCAGCATCTTCGGTAACAATACTTTGTGACAACACTAGTGCTATTAACATTTCTAAAAACCCTGTGTTGCACTCTAGAACAAAAACATATTGAACTTAGATATCATTTTCTTAGAGAGCTAGTTGAATCAAATACTCTTCAACTCTCATATATTTCAACTGAGGATCAATTAGCTGACATTCTAACAAAACCTTTGGATCAAAAACGTTTTATTCATTACGAAAAGCAATTGGGATGCTTTCCTTGAAATAATCTTCTTCTTGAAATCTTTGCTTAGGATAGGTTTTGTATTTGTTTTGTTTTGGTTCATTATGTATGTTTGTTCATAGGACATTAATTGAGCATAGATCATTAATTGACTTTAATTGCATCTTTTCGCACATTTAGAAATTATTATGCTTTTGCCATCATAATATTTCACTGTTGCAATGATTATTATGTTAATT
The DNA here is from genome assembly GCA_029204045.2 of Tillandsia leiboldiana. Classification (NCBI taxonomy): domain Eukaryota; kingdom Viridiplantae; phylum Streptophyta; class Magnoliopsida; order Poales; family Bromeliaceae; genus Tillandsia; species Tillandsia leiboldiana. The sequence continues at coordinate 7,628 of JAQNDB010004127.1, read as the reverse complement.
AAATCATCTTCTAAAGTGATCAAAGTCAATTTCTCTCTCCTCTATGATCTCTTGGTATAGTCATATCTTATTTGACTGCTTAGTCGAGTATGAAATCGAGATCAATATTTGGTTGAATACTTTATATCTTAAATAATTGATAGCCAATTGAGGGGGAGTCTTAGAAAAGGTAAAATGCTCAAAGATGTGGAAAGAGTTACATCCCAATGAGGAGTGTGAAAACTACCACCACATGGAGGAAAGAGCTACCACCTCGGTCGTCCGAGTATTGTGTGCAGCTACCACATGTATACCAAGCATGGTTGTTCAAATTTTTGATTAAGTAAAATGCATGTTGAAATACTTGACTCCGTCAAATTTCAAGGTTGGTATAAGGTGGGTTTTTAATGAAAGATGCTCAAAGAGCCACTCTCTTCAACAGATTGTCTAGATACATTATCTACTATATTGGGGATTTCAAACATCTATTGATCTTTGTATTTCATTTTCTTTACTGAATTGATGATTTGATAAAGGCATTACTCATAAGATCAAGTTAGATGTAATTGAAGGTGTTCAACTTTAAGGGATTTAATTCTTGTAATTCTCGTTTCATTTTTGGATATTATTGATAGATTTGGCATAATCTAATTCTTGTTGTATGAAACGATGATTTTTGTTTAAAGTTGATACACATTTGTGCTTACAATCTTTTTCTGGTTTTTCTTGAATTTTTCTAATGAAAAAGTTGGAGCTGATCCGGATCGGGCTAGATGATCCGGATCCCGAACGCAGGAATTCTTCTGCGGGCTGACGATCCGGATTGTATCTGCCGATCCGGATCCCGAACGCAGTTTCTCACTGCGGGTAGCCGATCCGGATCGCAGTTATGAACTGATCCGGATCGCGGCTAGGTTTTATAAAGAACGAAAGGGGTTTTTGATTTCTTTACTCCAATCTTTTGTTCCAAAGTTTCCAGAGCCTCTCTCTCTAGATTTCATCCTTCCTGGAAGCTTTCAATCTCAAGTTCTTCAACTCCAAGTAAGTTTTATTGATCAAAATCTCGGTTTTTTCACCGTTTTTCTCTTTTCCTCCTCAACGTGATGAATTTCTTGGATCAACTTTGTTTGTGGATGGTTTTTGATCAAATTTCTTTTGAAATAAGAACTCTGGGTAGATTAGTTTTGATTATATGCTAGGTACTCTCCTGATTAACGGATTTTTAGGCTTCGATTTCTAAATTTCGGTTTAGGGCATATAATAAGGATTTTCGAAAATTATGCAATTGATCTAGTTTTAAAAGTCCTTTTGCAAAACTAATTTGATTCTTAGCTTCTCTACATGATTATGATTGTTTGGGTACAATTTTTTCAATCTTTGAAAATTAACAATTTTTTATGTGTTCTTGAGTTGTTTTTTCACAGGACAATTTCTCTAAACTTAAAGCACTAGAATCAATGGCACTCTCTTGGTTAATCCTGTTACTGGTCACAATGGTGCACAAGAGTACATCTGTAAAAGAGAAACCGGATGTTTCAACAGGAGATAAGACAACCGAAGGCAGGGAGGACAGCTCAGGGTACGATACGGAAGAATGGGATGAATTCTTCAAAGATGTTCAACAGAAGATTGATGAGGAAAACAGGAACTCTGTCAATGGCAAAAGGCTTATGAAATCTGCATCAACAACTAAGCAATATACAAAACGAAAGAATGTCCTAAGAAGTGAAAGTTATCATAGTGGGCCTCTTACTAGAGCTCGCTCACTTTCTGGGGTTCTACAAACTGAATCTCCATGGGTTAAGGGATTGGATGCACCATCTGCTTCTAGACAGCATCCATCACACTCGAAAAGACAGGGTACAGACGCTGCTGTATTGGAATCGCTTCGCCAGGAACAACAAAGACTCTCTGCTGCACAAGAGAGGATATCGAAAGAACTTCAGCAAATTTCCTCTGAACACAAGAAGATCAAGAAGAAGTGTTCAACTATTTCGACAATGCTTAAAGGGATTTTGAGCAAGCTGAGTTGTACCAGCTCAGACTCCTCCGACTGAACTGCACCTTCTTTTTCTTTTTGTGCAGGATTTTGATGTTAGGATTTAGTTTTATACTTACTTTAGCTTAGTTCTCAGGTTTTACGTTTTATTGGAACTTTTCACTCTCCTAACATTTCGTAGTCTTAACTACATTTTGGCTTTGTTTTGTGACAAAAAGGGGGAGAGAGTTAAAGAGAACTTTGAACAAGAGAACTTTGAACAGAGAACTTTGAACAATGAATGATGAAATATCAAGGTAAGTATGAAGTATGATCTCTACAATGAATGATGAAATATCAAGGTACAATGATGATGTGAATGAACATCAAGGTAAGGGAACTTGAACAATGATTGTGAAAATCTTGCTGATGAAGTTTTTGTATACATCAAGGTAAGTATCTCTTCAACTTCAACTTTGGTTTTCATCTTGTGATTGTTTGCATGTCTCGACTAACTATTCGACTAACTATTTGGACATGTATTATTACTAACAAGTTGATGTTGGGCTAACATTTTGACATTTGGTTTTTGAGTGCATAGAAGATATGTTGGTTTTTGACTATGATTCTCTTACATATCTGAATTCTCAAATGTCATGGTGATTAGATAAACTCTATCTCTGTACTAGGTTTTGTATGCTAAATATTCTTGAGGTATCTAACGATCTCTTTTTGTCAAGAATGATTTCTTTGTGCAGAGAGTACAGATGTCTAAGTCTAGAGTCTGTTTTAGGAGTTTATCTCATGTTTTTAAATTTTTGGATCTCCATTGTAAATTTTTGTTGTATGGTGATAGCAACAAAAATATCTTTTTGAATTTTCTTTAGTTGATCTGTGTTTTGTCACGAAACCGCCAAAGGGGGAGATTGTTACGGAATTTGAGTTGGCGTAGTTTCGTGAAAGTCTCAAGTCTTGAAGATTGAAGGTGAAGAAAGTTGGATCATTTAACTCAATCTCAAGAAAGAAGAATTCAAAGGATCAGGTATGTTTTACTAAAGATTTTGTGTGATCCGAATACTTCTTGTAGTGTAGAAACACTTGGAAGAATCTTTCATTGCATAAAATCAAAAACTGGACTTGGGACATGTTCAGGATCCGGATCAGGTTGTTCGATCCGGATCCCGAAGGTGGTTCGTTCATACACTAGTTCAATCCGGATCGTAGCCTCTTGATCCGGATCCCGAACACTTAGTTTACCATCTTCCTTGAACGATCCGGATCAGGCTTCGCAATCCGGATCCCGAACGTTGATGTTTGGTGAACTGTATGAACGATCCGGATCAAGCACTTCGATCCGGATCCCGAACCTTCGTTTTTCTGGAACTGGCTGACTCGTTACGACGATCCGGATCACAGCTAGTCCGATCCGGATCGCCGTCCGTAAAATTTCCAGAAATGTTAGGTTTTTGATTCTTATCTCCTTCCTAGGGTTTCTAACCTATAAATAGACCCTATGACTCCTTTTCTAGGGTTAATCCATATAGTCAATAGCCGTCATTTTCATATATCATTTTATACGGCTCTAGATCCACATATAGAGAAGAAAGGAAATCATTAGAGAATACTCTATGTTTCTTCATCTATATTGATTAGTTTGATTCTAGGTTTTCATACTCATATCTTGAGTTGAATCAAACTAATGAATACTTAGATGGTATTTCCGATCTATCTTTGATCTAAGTATTCGGCGAATCATCACCACCCAAAAACAACGATTTACCCCAAAAATCGGCGCGTGGATTCGCGTGTCCTTGTGGATTCAAGGTTCAACCGCTCTCGTGGATTCGGAGCGAGGCACGTTCGTGGATTCGAAGGGTGCTATTGGGTGAAGACCGTGGATTCGGTCGGACGTCGTGGATTCGACGTTGGACGCCGTGGATTCGGCGTTGGGCGCAGATCGTGGATTCGAGAAGCGTCGCGGAGCGAGCGGAGAAGATCCTCTAGGAGCGTATTGAAAAGGTTGAGTCGTAAGTGTGTACGGTAAATCACCTTGTACGTGTTTTAATTCTAGTGGATTTCTGCCGTGTTATCGGTCCCGTGGTTTTTTACTCCGGTGATGGAGTTTTCCACGTAAAAATCTTGCGTATTATTTTTATTTCCGCATTGGGTTTTATCGCAACGATTTTTTGAGTGTTTATGTGTTTACACCTATTCACCCCCCTCTAGGTGTTTTTTTCCCCTATTTAGATCCTTATTACATATAACCCAACATCAGGGGTTCGTTAGACCTAGCGTTTCTCCGTGGGGAGCCCCGATTCTTTTTGTGAAAAAGAAGGATGGATCACTCAGGCTATGTGTTGACTACCGGGAATTAAATAAAGTGACCGTCAGGAACAAATATCCCCTTCCTCGGATTGATGATTTATTTGATCAGCTTCACGGAGCCACGGTCTTCTCGAAGATAGATCTTCAATCCGGTTACCACCAGCTGAAGGCGAGGGTCGAGGATGTATCCAAGACGGCGTTCAGGACTCGGTACGGGTATTATGAGTTCACAGTGTTGCCTTTTGGATTGACGAATGCCCCTGCTGCTTTCATGGATCTGATGAACCGAGTGTTCCAGCCGTACTTGGACTGTTTTGTGGTAGTCTTCATCGACGACATCTTGATTTATTCCCGAAGCGATTTTGAGCACGAGGAGCACTTGAGGACAGTGCTGCAGCTTCTGAGAGAGAAGGAGTTGTATGCCAAGTTGAAAAAGTGCGCCTTTTGGCTTCGGGAGGTTTCTTTTCTAGGCCACATAGTTTCAGCCGCAGGAGTGGCAGTGGACCCGACGAAGATTGATTCAGTTCGGGATTGGCCTAGACCTACGACGGTGACTGAGATTCGGAGCTTCTTGGGCCTAGCGGGCTACTACCGTTGGTTTGTAGAGGGCTTTGCGAAGCTTTCTACTCCCCTCACTAGATTGACCAGGAAAGGGGTAAGGTTTGTTTGGTCAGAGCAATGCCAACAGAGCTTCGAGGAGTTGAAGCAGAGGTTGATTACAGCACCAGTCCTTGCACTACCAGTCATGGGAGAGGGGTTCGTGATTTACAGTGATGCCTCCCACAGCGGCCTGGGATGTGTGTTGATGCAGCATGGTAGGGTAATTGCCTATGCTTCGCTCCAGCTAAAGGATTATGAGAGGAATTACCCTACGCATGATTTGGAGTTAGCCGCTGTTGTTTTTGCTTTGAAGCTCTGGCGACATTATTTGTACGGCGAGCGCTGTGAGATCTTCACCGACCACCAGAGTTTGAAATACCTGTTCACTCAGAAGGATCTCAACTTGAGGCAACGCCGGTGGCTTGAGCTACTATAGGATTATGACTTGAGCATTCAGTATCATCCCGGCAAGGCCAACGTGGTCGCAGATGCTTTGAGCAGGCGAGCAGGGCAGTCCTTGAGCTTGCTGATTACCCAGCAGAGGCCACTGAGAGAGCAGCTGAGGAGATTGGATATAGAGGTTGTGTCCCCTGGGTTTCTGCAAGACTTATGTCCATGGTCTTGCAGCCCACTCTGCTGGACAGGATTAGAGAGAAGCAGAGTGGAGACCCCCTATCTTGAGAGGATTAGAGACCAGGTGCATCGTGGTCAGGGCGGGGACTTTTCTGTGGATGCAGCGGGAGTACTCAGGTACAGGGACCGCTACTGTGTGCCCGTGGACTCGGAGATTAGAGAGCTGATCCTTGGGGAGGCTCACTATACACCTTACACCCTCCACCCAGGGGGGACGAGATGTATAGAGATTTGAGGGCACAGTTCTGGTGGCAAGGCATGAAGAGAGATATTGGAAGGTATGTAGCTCATTGTCTAACTTGCCAGCAAGTTAAGCAGAGCATCAGGTTCCAGCCGGCAAGTTACAGAGCCTTCCAATACCCGAGTGGAAATGGGATTGTGTCACCATGGACTTCATTGTTAGACTGCCGAGGACTCAGAGTGGGGCTGATGCCATATGGGTGATTGTGGATCGTTTGACCAAATCAGCCCACTTTCTACCGATACAGTCGAGTTGGACCTTGGAGAGGTTAGCACAGTTATACTTGGATGAGATTGTGAGGCTTCATGGGGTGCCAGCATCGATTGTGTCTGATAGGGATCCGAGGTTCACTTCACAGTTTTGGAGGAGCTTGCAGACCGCTTTGGGGACCCAGACTTCAGTTTAGCACTGCCTTTCACCCACAGACCGACGGACAGTCCGAGCGGACCATCCAGACCCTAGAGGATATGTTGAGGGCTTGTGTCCTGAGCTTTAGCGGCAGTTGGGATCAACATTTGAGGTTAGTAACAATAGCTTCCAAGCGAGCATTCAGATGGCGCCTTACGAAGCATTGTATGGACGGAAATGTCGATCGCCCTTATGTTGGAGTGATTGTGGGTGAAAGGAAAACATTGGGGCCAGATTTGCTTTTAGAAGCCGAGGAAAAGGTTTAAGGTTATTCGGCGCCACCTAGAGACTGCACAGAGCCGACAGAGGAGCTACGCCGATAGGAGGCGGCGAGACTTGGAGTTTCAGGTGGGTGATCATGTGTTTCTGAAAGTCTCGCCCTCTCGAGGGATTCGACGGTTTGGAGTGCGCGGGGAAGCTGAGTCCGCGTTTTATTGGACCATTTGAGATCTTAGAGCGCATCGAACCTGTCGCTTATCGAGTTGCTCTACCGCCGCGGTTGGCTGGTACTCATGACGTGTTCCATGTATCTGTCTTGAGGAGGTATGTTTATGACCCCTCGCACATTGTGGATTTCCCTTCTTTAGAGCTGGATGAGGAGCTGCACTTCCAGGAGCGCCCGATTCGAATTCTTGCTCGTGAGACGAGAGAATTGCGAAATCGGGTTATACCTTATGTGAAGGTATTATGGAGCCCCCATGATGAGAGAGAGGCGACTTGGGAGCTCGAGGATGAGCTGAGGACTACCTACCCGCACTTATTTGAGACCCCTCCCTGAGGTTTGAGTATAGATGGTCTCGAGGACGAAACCGTTGAAGGCGGGGAGAGTGTAGAATACCGGATTTTTGGTTTGAGCTTATCTGACTCCACCGACGAGCTTTTCGACTGAGGAAAGGTGCGAGCGCGTGTATTTCCAGATTACAGCGGAGTTCGGGAGGTTCCGGACGGCGGCGGAAGGCCCGAAGGCGAAAAGGAGTTGGAGTTAGGCTTTTTGGATTATGTTATTAATTTAATTAATTCAAGTTGGCTAATTGAGCTTTGCTGCTTGTGTGCAAAGGGTTGTGATGAGGGGTGTGGAGTGAGGTAAGTGGATATAGGTTTTAAATTAAGCTTCTTTTTTTTGGAAAACCTTAATTAAGTTTCTTTTAAATTAATTATTTTAGTTAAAGTAATCAACTGCTTTTATTGGCATCCTTATCCCCTGTGCCAAGTCACTCCTCTGTAGCTTTGGAGTAGCAGGAAGAAGAAAGTGAGAAAAGAAAGAAGAAGAAGGAGAGGAGGAAGAAGAAGAGTAGGTTGTGTGAAACTTGATTGTGGACTCCCCGTTGGCGGGCGAGAGGAGCACGTGGGCTCGCACGCGACCTTAAACGGGTAGGTGATTTTGAGGTTTTGGGGAATTTATTTTAGAGTTGTGGGATTTTTTTTTGATGGGTTTTTATTTTTGTTCTTTTTTATTCTGTGTGA